>JADLZK010000225.1:0-97402 GCA_015847255.1 Hyparrhenia diplandra | reverse complement strand
TCGTTAATGGAACATTTTTTTATGATTTCTAAAATCTAAAAGTGTATGTATTCATCGTGCAAGCATGCATTCATGCATACTTTATTTGCACACAAATTTATTTACTGATTAGTTTTAAATATTGATAGTGATATCAATAGCTAATTTGTAAAAATAAATAGGCACAATCTAAGATTATTGAAACTTTTCACAATAGCACAAGTTGTTAATTTAGATGTAAACTTAATGATATATTCAATTTATTTTAAGTTTTTAACAATGACAAAAGGTAATTTGTATGGAAATTTAAATGGTTACTTAGATATTTGTCATAATGGCATAGTGAATACAATAATTTAAACAATTTGGGGGAGTAAAGTTGGATGTAAGTAACTTTCCATTTATGAAACAAAATATATTTAGTGTATGTTACTATCCATTACGGTTAGAGTATGCACAATCAGTGGTTGGATCTTTTTGATTTTACAAGAATTTTAAATATAATATATTTTTTCAGGGGTAATTTGTTCACAATGGAACAAATTTGATAAGTGTCAACAAGGAAAAAAATGGGTTGTGTCGACGCGTTAGGGTAAATCATGGCATTAAAGAGCATATGTTATTTAAAAAATAAAGTTAAAAAGGTTTTAGGGCTATGCAAAAAGGACATTATATTGTAATGTGGAATAGGGATTCTTCTATATAGGTCGTGACCAACAATTTCCAATTTCAGCTAGACTTAACACTTACTGCTAGAAGAGGAAAACAACATGATTTAAGGCTTGAGACATCATATATAGTTTTGTCTCAGAATAAATAGATTACTAGAGTTGTTAAGTCAAACTTTTTATTTTTTTCTAAAATTCATAGTAACCCCATCAAGATTTAAGGCTTCAAATTACTATAATAATAAGATACACAATCGAACACATTTTTTAATTTATGCTCATTTTATGTCATAAGACTTGCATGTATTCTAGAAATCGATTTATTTCGGGACAAATTGAGCAAATGAAATCTCTCCCTATTTCAAATCACATGCTTTTTCTATTGCTTCCTTTTTGCCGTGCCTACATTAAAAATATACCCTAATATATTGGCACACGAAATTCCTCTATCATGCAAGCCTCATCGTCCACCGGTTTTCAATATGCATTATCCAAATTAAAGTCATTCTTCTTTTTGTCTTAAAAAAATATAATGAAAGATCACACGCAATACCTCATACCTGGCCTATATATAGGTGGAGACTGTAGACCCTAAATTGACCTTTCACACCCTATCATCCTTTTATATCAAATCAAAGATTTTTTTCCCCAATGATACGAGCGAGCTGATCATAGTGGAGCAATATTCCCAACATTCCCTATTCTGGAGAATTCGCATGTGACTTGATATCATGTAGTGCTATATTATGGACTCCACACCCTCTGTTTTCCACACCTATATCTATATGTGACTATAAAATTAAATTAAACATAGACTCAAAATATAATAATAATATCCTGAAAGACACAGGGCAGAGAGGGCTCTGATCAAGCCAACGAACTGAAGAGAACCAAGCTGAGCTTTTTCTTGCTGCTTTGTGCTTGGAGATATGGTTCGCAGGGATGATCAGATCCTTCCTAGTTCCATGCTATTTCTGCCAGCCTTTCCATGGAACTGGTTCCTGGCTAGATCTATCGTAGGTTGTGCTCTTCACCTGTCACCACCCTTAGGAAAACGACGTCCATCACAGTGTAATTGGCCATGGATGCATGCTGGTACCTTAGCTCTCCTAGTTGACGAGATGGACCGGTGTGACATGGGCGTCAATATTCTCCTTGCGAGATAGGAGTATATATATTATTAGGAGATTCTCCGGAAGAAATGGTGTTGATTAGCAACACTGGCTTGATTAGGAGGGCCATGAGGGACAGATAAGCACAATTTGGTTGAAGCCTAATCCGGAGCACGATTGGTAGGAATCAGGACAAAACCACGTCCAAAAAACACCTCACGGGAACAAATGGAATTTCAGGACGGTGTTGCTGCTTTTTTAGGGGCTGCTGCTCCGTCGCGGCGACCGACCGGCCGGCGAGCGCACGCCACCGATACGTGAAGCCATGCCCGGCGGGGCCGCGACGCGCCGACGCCACGCATGCATTTGCCCCCGCCCATACGGGATTTGTCGCATGGGTGCGTCATCTTTTAGGCCCCCGTGCGCGTTGGCGCTCACCTGTATCTGTATCCCTCCTGTATTTTTCTGCTATATATACGGAGCACATCCTTTTTAAAAATATATATATATATATAAAAAGATTTTTTTTATTTTTAAAAATGATCGTGCAAAACCCTGAAATCTTTTTGAACTTTGGTCAAACGTTCCTGCAATCCTGCTTAGTACCAGCATATGCCCTGAAGATGCTACGGTACTTTTGTCAATGGACTCCCACCTAGTAGGCATGATTAGTGAGTTGAACCGCGACCTATTTGTACCTTAAACGCCGGATACGAAATTGCAATCAAACATCTATTAGTCCTTAAATACAGAGTCAAATACATGTGTTTACGTATCTAAAGCACATGCGCATGCAATTTAGCAACTAAACCCGCTCTAATAAAAATGTATAAGTGGAGTTAAAAAATATATATAAACCTACCAACCTACTACCTACCTATCGAGTGTCAAATTGTAGCTAGCTGCTACTACTAGCATAGACCATATGGTGGCCTAGTGGAGAGACGGGATATGAAGTACACTACCGAGCTAAAAATTGATCCAACTACGGAGAAAAAGTAATCGCTTTGGGCTAGTGGACTGGATCTGCTTAGCGGCGCGGCGAGTAAACTAGACACTGGCGTCGCGTCTCCCTCCGCGGATGGATCGGTGCCAATGCCACCAGCAGCCGGCGGCAGCGTAATCCGGCGTGGAATGATTACGCGGTGGACTTTTGGCTCCGATCGATCGAAAGAGGCGCCTTAAGCTGCATGATTAAGCAACTCATCTGGCTCAATCATCATGTCATGTGCACACGGGTGGCCTGCGCTGTCCTTTTCTGTTTGGCAGTCCGGCTCCGGCTCCGGCAAAACAGTTGCCACCCAGCCAGCCAAAAGGAGAATGACAACCGCACCGAGCCAGTCCGCAAGAAAACCTCTTCTTCTGGAAATAAGAACGAGGAAAATATCCAAGAAATACATGAGGTTCCCGTTTCAAGATGGGTACGTACTTAAATAAATGGATACGCCAGTAATAATAAACACTATTGCCAGAGTATGAAATCGAATGCATGCATGGCCGCAAGTCGATGGATCGATCGAGATCGATCTGCAGGAGCAGGAAAAGGAAATTATTGAGCGACACTGTTCTGAGCCGCCGTACAAAGTCATGCAACGCAGCGATGAGATTCGGCGCCGGCCCCTAGCAGAAGACTTTCTCGCTCCCTGCACACACACACGGACCGGTACGTACAGGACACCATTAACTAATCAATGCGCGTCTCGGCCATTGGCTCCGTCGGCCGAGGATAGGTAGCGTAGCTTCCATGTGCATGCGGAAGCGCCGCGCCGATGAGCATGCTTGGGCGGACGGCGACGACGCCGACGAGAGCGGGGGCTGGGCTGGGCACACACCGATTTCCTTGCGACCCCGGGAACCCCAGCGCGACGCGAGATCCTATAAAATGTGGTGCGCCGAATCCGATTTCGAACCACGCATCCGGAAGATTGCTTCGTACTACAGTACGTGACTCCCCAGGCCTGCTCCAACTTGGAAGACGTGGGTACGGTGCTGCAGTGGCGGTGGTGGACTCTGCTTCCCAAGGTCCAACGTACGTAACTAACCGCGTGATTAACAGGAAACTCTCGCTCTAATGACCGTGGTTACCTCGTTTATATTTATAGTAGGCCACACCATATATCTTGAAGCAAAATTGTACTAGTACAACATGCATTACCTATCAGTTTTTTGAGTCTTTGATTCGACCGGATTATATTTTTCATCAATTAATTCTTGAAGCTAAACAACGTGTCCGTCAATCACAATACTAATGCAGATGGAGTATGCTTGGCTCCTAGTGGTAGTGTGACCGTTTTGAAAAAAAAAAACTGTAACTCATGAGTTTCCGTGATTCAAAAACAACTGTAACTCGTGTACGATGGCGTCTGCTGCTGTACTGTATGCATTGCACAGTGCCCCGCAGCTATATATCTTGATGAAATAAAGAAGAATAAACTAAGGCCACTTGCTCGAAGCAACGAGAACGGACTTTCACTTTGAAAAGTGTTTACTAGTAGTTGGTTAGGATGGTAGGTGAGGAATTCGTTTATGCATGCAACAGGGACGTCTACATGATGAGAAGAGATTATGTGGAATGCATGCATAAACAAAGAGTATTTGGGGCGGTCGGTTTCCCTGGATTCAGGGGTGTTGCACTGCACGGCACTAGGTGGTGGGAGACAAAATTTTATTAAGCGGACGGGCCTTCAGATCAGATAACATAATGTACGCCACACGTGCACTTGCTTCACGATTTCGGTGGATCTCGTCTTTGTACATACAAGCAAGACAACAAACGATACGTCCGTAGTCCGCTTTAAAGCCAACTCGATCCTTCTATATGTATTATTGACTTCTGGTATGGTCGACTTGAAGTGTTCAGTTCCCTATACAGTATACAGCTATACTCAATTTGTTTCAGGATGATGCAGAGAGGAAGAAACATTTTGGGGGTAGTGCAGTTGAAGTAACTGCCGGCTAAGACATTGGACAAATAAAAAAGAACAATGAGACAATGAACGTTGTAGTAGCAGCAACACGAACAACTTGGATTTGATTTTAATCGATGGTCAACTGAAGAATTAAGACCCCGCGTGAGTCCTGCGATTTAAATAAATTCCCGTGATGCATTAATGGAATGATCAGAAGTTCAGAACTGACGTACTTGTGTTTTCATATTGCGTGACAGCGCGCGGTAATATATATGTTTGTTTCGAAATATATACTATATATAATAATCAAGGAGAAGATCCATCAGTACTAGTACATGAGAGTAGATCGACCATTATCCCGCGTTGCCTGACTCACCCGTGACTGTATCTATTGACCATAGTGTCACTAATCCGTTGAGATGGAGCTAGATCTTCTTGGTACAGAGAGCATGTAGCAACTGATCAGCAAAGGAGATCAGTAGCTGACCTACCCACCACGAGCTTGTGTGCTTAACTACTAGCCGTTGTAGAACAGCCGTACGTTGACCACTATATATACTTCCAAATGTATTTGCACCAATCATAATGAATCAAGCGACCGAGATGTTTCAGGGAATCAAATCAGATACTTTTTTTTTACATTTTTCATTTTAATCAGGGGACTGGTCAGTGCATGTACTTAGTGTAAACAAACTTGCAGTCGCATGTAGTGCATGCGTGTGCATGCTAGCTGCATGCACCTGAGGTTGGCTCGCTCGTTCCACACGCCCGGCCGGGGCGTATGGCGTATCGATCAATGGCCCAGTGTCCACGCGGGGCGGGGGCTAATCGGAACCCCGCGGTCGAAGCGACGGCACGTGACGTACGAGGGCCATGGCGGCGACCTTCTCGTCGTCCTTGGACGGGGCGTCGTGGGCTCTCGTCGCGCAGCCGGTGCGTGCCCGGGGAAGTCTTGGCGTTCACGGACGGGGAACGCGGGCTACAGCAACCGACCGACCCGAACGCGACACCGCGCACGTCACCATGTTTATGCCGTTGCCTGCCCATCGGCCGGAGTGTCGGGTTGTTGCTCCGGTATAGGGTGTCGCGCGCCGACGACACGAGACGTCAAGTGTACATCTTTTTCGAGTAAGCTTTCTTAACCGTTGGATTAGACTTTGTGTTTACGGAGTACTACTTGATAGTTGATACTCCTATATTAATTTATTTCCTAAAAAAAAGACAGTGAATGCTGGAGAAGACTCCGTATAGTAAACTTAGTAGTAGGAGTAGATAAAAATACATGCGCCAAAAGTCAATGATCCCAGTCTAGTTCTATACTAGGAGGAGTAGAATATAGTATGCCCTAGCCTTTGTTTGCTGCAGGGGCTATATGGGTGTCTGAAAATGAACCCCGCTCAGCCAATTGCTGTCGCCACTTCTGTAGACTGTAGCTAAACAAAAGGCCCACAGGTTGGGTAGGGCAGTAGTAGTATCACAGAACTAGCTTTGCCTTTACTAGGCATCCAGACCAGGCTGCTAGTGCTAGGTCCTACCAACAACCGCCCACGAATCAGAGGAGAATGTGTGTTCTCAAGACGTGGACTTGCTTGGAAACATTTCTCCGCGGTTTTCTACCTTTTCCACATACATAGGGACGGAACACCAACCTTCGGAGACGACCCGATGGGAGTTGAAGTTCATTCATCCAACCAACATCAGACCAAACCATTTGGGGTTCCTTTCGAAACCGCGATGTGTTTGCGCGTGCGCAAACACGATCTGACCGGCAAACAATGACGTGGGGAAAACACCATATGCTATTTGACAAACGTGAAAGATCGATCAATCGCGATGGATGGATTGAAGCATTATTGCATGATGAATGATCAGGTGCCCACCGGGGTCCTATCTTCAATCTCCTATGAATCTTGCAAGAGATTTGCTTGCTCTGTTTTTTCTCGCTCCCTTTTGCACTCACAAAGATAAAGAGATTTCTGGAGAGGAGAGGCGCCTAGATTTCCGCCACACCTGGGCCAAATCCAGCGCACACTTGACGGGCAACTGCACGGCACGGTGGCGCGCACTGACAAGACACCACCGTAATTAACAAGGGCGATATATGGCCATGCATGTCCGCCCGTGCTCGATTCTTCAAACAATGCTCATGATCAGCGACTGACGAACTCCACTTGCGAGCTCCCAGCGGCAATGCCAATGCCAATGCCAATGCCAATGCCGACGGACGGACGACCAGGCACAGCCACAGCAGCCCACAGGCAGCTCACAGGGACACCACACAATACGCCACCCGCCACGCTCCACTACCGTCGCCGGCCTGTCCCCCTCTTGTCTGCCCCTGGGGGATCCCAATGCTTCCATGGTTTAGACCACGGATCATTGCCTGCACTAGCTTCACCGGACAAGAACATGTCACCTCCACTGCCCGTCTGGTTCTCTGTGCCGTAGTGCGGCCTGGTAGGGTTCGCTGCTTCGCCAAAGGAGCAAAGCGACGCGGCCATGGATCCGGTACGTGCGTGGTTCTGGCTGTAGTATACACGGGCGACTCCTTCAGGCGGCTCCACAGTGCTGGGGGTTGGGGTGTTGACGGGCCAGCCAGGTTGCATCAGTCCGGTGGCTGCACCAGCACCAGGGCGCACTGCCGCAGCAAAACGGGGAGGATAGGCCACGGCCACCTCTAGTGCGTGATTCGGTGTTTGCGCGTTGCGCCGGCGAGAATCCGGCGGCCATCATCAACGCCTGGGGCACGCAGCCGGTGCGTGTCGGCTCTTGCTTTTTTTTTTCTTTTCCGTCGAGGAACGACGTCGGGGGAGATTACCGTGGCTGCATGATGAATTGTTGCCACCAAGTGGTGCATCGATCGGAAAGCCAATTCTTCTAGCATGATATCGAGTTACGAGTTAATATAAAGAAATATATCAATACCAAATAAATATCATAATTTACTATGAAATGTATTTTCAAAGTGTATCTGTTTTGTGTTTCTTTTGTGGCAATATCTGTTTTTTTGACTATTTTTAATAAATTTAGTTAAATTTAAATTGACTAGTTAAATTTTAAATTGACTAGGTGTAGTTACTTTTTTTTTTTTTGTTGTTGAAAGTAGTAATTTCTAAGAAGAATTTTTAGACTAACATTGTACCGAATATTTGTATGTCACCATCGTGAAAAATCTCCATATATTCGGAAAGGGAATTTCTCCGATTATGATGACTGGCTTGATGTGGAAGAACATGGCGGTCCCCTGAGAGAAAAAAAAAAAAGGAGTATACTGTTCGTGTACGAAATAAAAACTGTGTAAAAAGCTTGTGGGCGTCTGATAGCATTGAGCCACGGTGCGCTAACAATAGTGCTTATCATATAGCGTCCCGAATCCTCCAAGGTATCTGATGCCGGACGGGAGGGCTTAAGGTAGCTGCTGATGCTGATGGTGAGCAAAATTTATGCCCACTCGAAAGTCTGAAACAAACAAACAGGCGTGGCGTACGTACTGTTGTAGCCTGAACTGAAACGACCGCGGTTACATCAGATGTGTGTGAGTACGCGGATGTCGAAAAGGGGCTCTAACCGCAACCCCTTAGAGCGTCATTCAAGGCGCGTTGTTGTAATCTTCACCATATTTTCTTATAGTAACATAAAAGATGCGCAAATCTTTTCATGGCGCGTAGTTGTATTTAAGAAAAAAAAACTAACTTAAATATCCCGTGGACATACTCGGTAAACATGATAAATAACATGTTTTACAGAAATACCTTTTTAGATGAAATCATATTAAAATATTATAAAACTTTTCATTATGGGACATATGGAGTAAGTCTTCTCTAATTTGAGTCGAGACATGCGCGGTTGAGGCACTGATAGGATTGCGCCTAAACCCACCTATCCTACCACCGTCCATCCAAAAAAGGTAAGACTAAAAAATTTAATCCCTAAACCAAACATGACCTTAATTTAACCTGACTTGAGGAATCATTTCCATATCCTAACACCGTCCATCCAAAAAAGAATTTAGTTAGCGTCAAAACAACTTAAATTTAATCAATTTTATAGACATATGTCACCATTTGTGAAATGGAATAAATGAATATAATTAGATTTTTAGTGAATATATTTTAACAATATATCTGTATGTACAAATTTAGTTAAACTTCTGATGGATTGATTAAGGAGAAAGTAAAAATTCAATGTTTTTGGGACGGAGTATTCAACGGATCCTGTCATTTCAGGCACTAATGGAGAATGTTTTGAGATTTTGATGCAAAGAAAAGAGAATTATTTGCACGGTCCCATTTCAGCTCTTTTCTGAGCTGGTGACAAGTTGGACTGGGCCGTCCTATCTCACTCGCAATGTGGCCCATTTCTCGTGTTGGGAAATATTTGGGCGAGTGCTCGCGAGACAGTTCCAACACGTCATGCGTGCAGTATCATGATTCACATGCGTGACCACATCTGGCTTGTTCCGTTTGATTCGTTTCACTTCAGACATGACCTAACCTTCAGTGCCCCATCTAATCGTCTAGAGTACCAACAAGAGAGAAGCAAGCACAGTGCTGTTTTGATGGGAGAAGATTCTGGCGCTCAAGATGTGTCGAGTTTCCCTGTGGGGGAGTCCGAATCTCCAGCTTCAAAGTGCACACAGCACACAAAGTGTCTAGTCATTTGGCAGGTCATGAACTCATGATGGCCGTTTGAGAAATACGACGATGTCGCCACCAGGCACCAGGCAGATACATTGGATGCTATTACCCTACCCTCTGAAATGCATGATGTTTGTGTTGTAGCCGTGTGTTGTTGCTAAGAAAAAGACGAGTGATGTGATGAAACAGCCAGCCAGCTCCAGTCAAAGTTTGGTAAGGGAGGATGTTCTGAACCCAAAGAATTAGGCTAGATTGCCCTACCACCAGTGTAATCTATCCTGGTGCTTTGTCGTCTAATGCCAATTAATCTACGAATTATGCTTTGTTTAATTAGAGCAACAAATAATTAATCACACCCCAGAATCTTCTGGCTAACTACTACTATTCAGGTTCTAATATAGTATACTGGCACTAATCAGGGTTTGAACGCTATCTCAGACGCATCTGTGGACTACACTCACTGACTTGACCTGCCAAGTGCGCACGGCACGAGTTAGCACTAATTGCTGAGGCTCAAACAGCTTCGCAGCTCAACAGAGACCTACTACCACCAAGAGCAAGCGCCAAGCAAGAATTTCTTGCGGTTCTGGGTGTTTAGAGCTTGGGCTCCAGGGTTTCGGCGTCCTTTTTCTATGCACCCAATAATTGTGCCGGTGGAGAAACTGGGTGCAGCTCAGGGCAACGGATCTGCCCATGATGTGAGTCCGTCCGTCCGTCTGTCCATGTGTGATGCCCACGACTCCAGGACGCGATCGAGAAGCACTGATGATGATGAAAGGAGCTCGGGATTTGCAGGGCGATGGCGGCTCAGCGCCCGACTTCGATGAACCAAGCGTACGTGTCCACATGCATGCGGGCGTTTGGCGCGACCAACCGGGATGCAGCTCTGATTGATCTTCTGGCTGGATGGCGTGCAATGCAAAAACTAGCACCGCGAATTGTAAATTGTGCAGGAAATCAAAATCAAATGGGCGTCTCCTTAAAGGACGAGCTGGATTTTAGGATGTGTTTGCTTTCAGGGTACAGTGTTCTCGACAGGGGCCAAGCGCGTGTGGACAAACATTCGTGTGGGTGTGGCGCGGACGCCGACCCGTCGCGCCGTTCACGTGCCATGATTGGGCAACATGGTCGCGCCGCCCGATCTGCCCGAGCGGAGCGGAGCCATCCATCCATCCATCGGCTGGTTCCCCGTCACGCTAGCTTTCGCGCGCGGATTTGGTGCCCGATCCTGAGATGGATGGCCTCGCGCTCGCGGCCCTGGTCCCGATCGGCGAAACCGATACGCTGCCTGGCCACCGCATCCCGCATGGGCTCCGTGCGGCGCCCCCCGGCTGGCGGCCCCCTCCGCGCCTGCGACGCGACGGCGACGCCACGGCGCGTGCGGTGCCAGTGTGCATGCGTGTGCCACCCTGCCGACTACTGTTTGCATTGCATGCATGGCATCGACGGGGAACCTGAACCTGGGATCCATACCACTGTTGCCCGCGAAAGCGAGCGTACGGGCAGCAAGCACGCTGCACGCAGGCGAGGTGAGCCAGCCAAGCGATCGGCAATCATGTGGCGCTCATAATTAAGAGTCTGGCCATGATGGCCGTGGATTCTGCCGCTGAGCCATCCCATTCTGGATCGCTTCGATCGGTTGCTTGCCCGATCTCTCCATCTTCCTTCTAGTTGGGTGGGGTTTGAGGCGAAAACAAAATTCATAATTATTTTTTGGATGTGCCTTTGATTTTTTTTCATTCATTCACCGGGCTTTCGGTTGCAGAAGATAGGGAGAGGGGGATATCATCATCATCTTTTGGCAAAGCAGTAGCGTTAAGGTTTTGGAAAACCTGGAAAAAGTGGGGGTTCTCAAAAGCATGGCCTTGTCCTTTTGGAAAAGAGCCATGAATCCGCTTTGTTGAAGTTTTCCATTGCATGCCGCAATTCCTTGAGCTCCTTTCCTTTCCTCGGTGTGTCTTTGGGCTTTGTTGTACAGTAGGAGACTTGACTCTTGAGACGTGGTGGGGTTCAAGTCTGGTGGCACAGTGGAAGGGGTACGAGCTTAGCTCTACCTGGACATTATCAGGATAACAGTGGCCGTCATTTCCAATTGAAAGCACCGTACCACGTTGAGCCCGACTAGGCGGCATCGAATGAAGGGAGGGGAGCCAAGGAGAGAGGGATCTGAGCTGTGAAGAGTGATCATGACGGCGATGGCGATGCTGATGATGGTCTCGGCCAATCCAATTCCAACCCCCCGGCGAGGTGGTGGCGGTGGGTCTCGTTGGAACTTGCGATGCTGCGTCCTGACGTGGACCGGCGCAGCATCTATTCCCTCCCGTCCACGCCTAACACACTGTTCTCGTCTCACTATGGATGGTCTTTCCTATTCATCTTTTTTTTTTTTTTTGCGATAATCCTATTCATCTTTTAGAGTGAGTGTGATAATTGGTTTATAACTATAGTCGAGTTAGCATTTTTGCTGATATGGATGAGAAAAGAGAGAAAAGATAGGAATTGCAAGCACAAATCTAGGTCTGGATGCATAGACAACAGTGCGCTTCGGATGTGATGTAGAAAAGCAAAGAATCATCCCACAGAATTCAGATGCGCTTGTTTCAAAAAGAATTCAGATATGCGGCCCTACGCCCTAAAGTGGGCTTCGGATGTGATGGCCACAGGCCAAATTCATAGCCCAGTCTAGCCAGTAGCGGAAGCTCGGTGGAGGCCCAATATTTTTCAAAGCGTGTGTAGAGTAGAAAAAAAAAAAAAAAATAGATAGAGAAAAACAAGCTTGAGGGCTTCACTTCACTGCTTAGCAAAACCCGTATTGTATATGGCATTTTTTTTTATGAAAATTTGCCATTCATTTTTTTATTATGTTTTTATATGCAACGAGAAGTTGGAGAGTGATGTGGCCAAAGAAGAATGATACAAATACTTGTAAGGATGCAAATGAGGTTTTGTTATGGAATGCATGGGTTCATTAGACATATTCATGAAACCAGTTATTGGAACTTTGTAGTTTTTTGTCATTATGTAATCAGCCCTTGTAACACATTTTTTTTGACCTGCAGGTACTGATGTTTTTAGGTCCACAAGCATTGAGAAAGGTTATAGAAGATGCAGAATTGTATCCAATAAGAGGCCTTTTTTATTCAAAGATTTCTTTTTCCAGAGATTGGTATACATGGTGATGAGCTTGGTATTCATGCTGCATTGGAAATGTTTGGATGATATTCACAATGTAACATTAGCTCTATTGCATTATTCCATATTCCTTAGTTTGTTGGTGAAGGTGGGTTTTCAAGAAGAGTTACTTTTTTTATTATAAGAGTAATGCTTTTGCCTACCTCATCACAGGTCCTTTGCAGGACAACAAAGACAAATAGCTAGGCAGATGTATGTGCTTGAAGGACAAATAAGACAAGAAGCAAATGAATGGCCCTAGCGAGTTCACTAATGAACAAATCATTGTAATCACCATGTTTATTTATTTATTTTTTCATCAAAGTGTATATATCATTTTAGTTGTTTAATATGTGTTATCTTAGATATCACCGTAGCATTAGCACAAGCAATATACTAGTATATATTAAGTTCAAAGGATAAAAACAGTATTGCGTTTTGGTATGGAAATGAAAGGCAGAGAACAATTGTAAATTACAGTGTATAACAGAAAGTAGCTATTTGGAAGATATAGCGATCAGTTCATTCAGATGTATTGTCCCTGTAAGTTCAGTTGTTTTTTTTATGTTTAATCAAGAAGCCAGTACATTGATTTACACCCTGAACAACAATGCGAATTGTATAAAATATCAGAAGCCACCTCATGGTACGGTCAAGGGGGTCAAACTCAGAAAAATGTGAAGACACATTTAATTGTTGCAGTTTCTCATTACTGATTTCAACTATCAGCAGGAAATGTGCCAATAGTTGTTCTTAATATGCTAAATGGTTAGCTACATGATCAATCAGTTGTGGCAGAACCAAAAATTGAGAAATCATAACTACACTCGGCTATCTTTTGGAAGAATTGTGTCACATAATACTATCATAACTCATCACATGTACACTTGTCTCCGCGCTACAAGAAAGAGCTTCATGATGTAACCAAGGTTTGATCATGTTGAATGAAAACACCTGAATGAGGAAAACCTTTTGTAAGAAATCCAGCATGAGAAAGAAAGTGCAGTTTGCTGAATGCATGGTCAAACACAGACGATGCAGCCTGCTTTATTCTCACTTGCATGCTTGATCAAAAATAAGAACTGAGATAAACATAAAGGGATTGTTGTATTAGTGAGTCACCTGAACAGCACATCCAGGGTTGAAACTGCTGGTACTTGATAATGTCAATAAACTAATACTGTAGTGTATAACAAGAATTGGCTACATGTATTGATCTATTGTGAGTCTAGTTAGCATCTTCGTTGCTCCAGGCATTTTTGAAAGAAGCGATTTCCCTGCAAAATAGATCGAACTAATAAATAAGCCTGGAAACAAAACAACTGCCTGTATTCCCAATAGTATAGGATTAAAAACCATAGTGTTCACCTTAAAGGCAAAAGTGATATCTGAACTGTCAATCTGAAGCGTTACTCTTCTAAGCTTGTCTTCCTTGGATTGCCCTAGCTTCATGAACCCCTAAAATGCAAACACCAAACACTAAACACTTTGTTTTCATGAATTTTTGTTCCAGTGCACTTAAACTAAAGTAACATATTTGCATACCTGATCACTCAAAACCATACACATGTTAGAAAATTCAAGCATTCCAACTGCTGGAACTTGGGTTGATCTACAAATCTCAATGTATGATTTGTTGAGCTGAAAACAGGACATGTATTTGATGAGTTTAGAATTACACAAGGTGAGGTTATCTGATCAAATGCTTACTTTCAACATGGCATGGAATAAGCATTACCTCGCCTAGAGTAGTGGCCTTTTTCTTGCAATGCTGAAAAGTATTTGCCAATGCACACAGCGCCATCTGCCAACAATTCATATATACGAATGAGAATGGAAGAAATGTAGCAGACAGAATACTAGAATTGATGGAACAAGGGGTCAGAAGGGAAAGAGTAACAAAGCTCTGGAGGCTCTACATAGTGTGACATTTTACCTGTTGGTGCTGGGGAAGACACAGTATGCTATCTACGACTGGTGACTTGAATGCTTTTGACAAAGCTATATCCATATGGTCAAATGTCACCTGTAGATAAAAATATTAGACTCCAGTTCATGATGATTCAGTCACTAAATGAGTCCATAAATCATTTGAAAGAATTTGGATATGACCAGTTAAAAAAAATTGTGGGAAGAATGTGTACAGGTTTATTTAGCAGAAGATAAAGAGGTTATTAGCAACACTCAAGCCTAATGGTGCCTGTAATTCAATTAACTTTCAATCAAAATACACAACCAGAGTTATCTAATCCTATTGATTGGTTTATTTAACAGAAGATAAAGAGGTCATTAGCAACACTCAAGCCTAATGGTGCCTGTAATTCAATTTACTTTCAATCAAAATATGCAACCAGATTTATCCAATCCTATTGATCCAACGTTGGCTAATTACAAATTATAAAAAAAACTGACACCTCAAATTAGATTGATAAACTTAGGGATTCAGTTTACTTTTGTACTTTTTGTGTGGTATTCCACCTAGTAACCATTAGCATTCCTCCATTTAAATTTAAACTTGCTAAAACAAGTCAGGTGAGAACCAAAACTTACTATTCCTAATTCTTGATCAGGGGAATCTTGTAGCCTTGCTTCAAGAACCTCCACAGCACTCCTGGAATTCACGAAATAAGGATGTTGTATTGTAATAATGGTTGACTTTGATGAAGCATGCAAATTAAAATCTCAATTCTTGAACCAAACTCAATGGAACCTAACATATATAACAAGATTTGTAACTGTTTGCGTGAGCATCAGAACGATTCACAGTTCCTTCAGTTCCAGAAAAATGTTGTTTGGTACATTTATCAGCTCTGACATTGTATGCTAATCACAAAGAACATTACTGTTTCACCAGATTCAGGTGTATCATACCTGCAAACGCCTAGAGCTTTTCTCATGTCACCAGACGCTGCAGCAACTTTCTGATAAAGCATTCAACAAAACATTACAAGGTAAATAAACACAGATGAACTAAAGAGTACAATATTCTGGTTTTTGTAAATGAAACTATTGAGTCCTTGCAGGATGAGTTCACTTACTCTAGCACAAAACTCCAGAGCTAATGGTTCAAAAACATCATACTCGAGATCCTGTACAAGTGTCATAGCAAGAAATTATGAACAAGAAGATGAATACGTGGTAACTGGAGATAAATGCATAGAAACCTGAATTGGCAACACAATGCAATAGACCAATAGCTACCTTTAGCCTATGCTTAACTATGTCAGATATTTGATCCTTGGAATATGCTCGAAAAGTCACAACAAGAGGCTTGCCTGTCAATTAGTAAAGTCAAAGGCATGTCAAGTTATTTGATCAGGAAATTTAGAATTAACACTTGGAAGAGTGCTTACAGTTTAAGGATTCAAGCTTTGGAAGAAACCGATCTGCTAAGTCTATGGCATTTGCAATTCCTGAAAAACAGTGCTGTCAGTCAACAAATGGTAGATTGACTCATTGACCAATAGAGTCATTGACATAAATAGCTAAGTGTAGGTGTAACTATTCTTCAAAGCTTCACCTATTAGTATGCATCTAGAGAATGGACAAGTCGTAAGCATGAAAAGATCATGTAGCACAGCACGGTCTCTTGTTATTAAGTAGTCCATCTCATCCACAATGACCAGCCTACAGCAGCACCACACAAGTCAGATGACATGATCAAAACAGCAAGGAAATCACAATAATCATAGTGGATACAAGCAGTTATTACATCATTCTTCTTGGAGCTGAATCCTTGTTGGAAAACATGCTCTGAAGTTGCTGAAGTGGCGACAATTTGCTGCTACCCTTCTTTTCGGTTGTGAAATTTTCCTAGTATCTGCATTATAAAATCAATCAGTAATTCAGTACATACGAATTTTGTAGCTGGATAGCCATCAATAGCATATAACCGAGTAGCAGTTATTACCTTGCCAAAAATATCAGAGGTGTTTGCTAGGTTTGTACAATTGATTGCTAAGGAATCAGGTGTCTCCATTCCCATCTGCATTCACACATAATTAACAACAGATCCACATTAAAACACTCCAAAAGCAGAACTGCAGTGGAACATGAGGAATTATTGTAGCATACCTCATCTGCCCAACACACCAAGCTATCCTTTATCTTGTTAATAGACAATGTCTTCCCTGTGCCAGGGCACCCGCAGACATAGAGGCTACCAGCCTTCTCCTGCTCGACACACGCCTTGCAGAACTCAAGGACGCGCCTGAGCTCGTTGTCCCGGCAAACCAATTCAGATGACGGCACTGTTGCCACGTGCAGCGCCTCCTTGACAGCCCTCATCTGCGCGGCATCTGCGTGGCACGGCCAATTCTCATCAGGCCCCAACCTAGTCAACAAGGCAAACAAATCGGCCGGCTAAAAATGGAAATTGAAGGACTTACCTCGGGGATTCCACTTGGGCTTCTCGGCTGCGACAAGATCGCCGTAGAGACGCTTCCTGGAGGACTTAGGCGACGCGGAGAGCAGCTTCGGCATGCATACCTGTGAGATCGAGCAGTTGGTGTGCATTGCAAGGGGGAAACAGACGAAACTAAGCAACAGCCGACCAGATCTGCAACGGAGTCCAGTAAGCAGTGGATCTTACGGTTCCGGTGCCGGCGTACGGGAATCGGTGAGGGGAGGTGTGCCGCGGCGCTTCGGGCGACTCGCCGGCGCGGCCTGGCGTCAGCCGGCGCTTGACGCTGCGCGGCGTGCTCGCCGCTGCAGAAGATGGGGTGCCCACGGGGACGCGTTCGCCGTCGCGCTGCGAAGGGTCGGCATTGCGGCTCGCGGGGAGGGATTGGCGGTTAGTTCGGGGATGGGGAGAATTTGGGGAGGAATGTTGGATGTGGATGGCGGGGGGAGGGAGACGGGTGGGGAAGAAAAAAGGGCGGGGGGCGGGAGAGGCGCAAGCGCGATCGGGACGCGCAGACCGCGCGAAAGGGTTTTATGCGGCTTCGCGCGGGAACGGGGAACACGAACGTGCTCTGGCTGTCTGCCCTCTGGGACCGGGTTAGGTGGCTCTCAAAAATTGTATGCGCACGCGCGTGCATGTCATGTGGCATGAGCCGGTGTGAATGTGTGAATCTGTGATGTACTGGTACCAGATGTCACCGTACAACTGTATGCGTCGGCACCGCGTCCCCCGCCTCAGATCACAAACCTGAAAAGATAAAACCCCAACTTCAAAAAATGGCCTAAAAACTTGGGTTTGAAACGTTTCAAAAAATAAGTTCTTAAAGAATACTAGGTATAAAAAATAAGAAATACACAACAAAAATATACATGTTGTTGACTTTGTCACCTCACATGCATTGGTTATTGTTCCTAAACCTGAAACATATACATTGTCTTTCTCCCCTAGATGCTAAGCCATTGATGATAGACTATACCCAACACGCCATGTGGCCGGCCATCCCATTCTTAGCTCATAGCCGTTATCATCAAAACGGAATATTGATTGTTTGTTTTACGCTCTCAGATATAAAAGAAAGTACCAACTTAGAAATATATGTGTCACCTTTCTCCCTACATGCTAAGCCATTGATGGTAGACTATACACGACACGCCATGTGGTCGACCATCCCCGACACCTTAGCTCATAGTCGTTATCTTCAAAATGGAATATTGATTGCGTGTTTTACATCTAGTACTCTTAGATATAAAAATAGCGATCGAGGACCAATTCCAATAAACATTCAAGACAACGATAATGGCAAATCATAGCTAACCATCCCACCAAGCCACCACCATAACTCACACCCAAAATCTTCAAAATCGAATCTCCGTTTATGTTGTATTTCCCATTGTTCCCATGTGTGACAACATTGTTCGAAGATCTATTTTTGACATACCTCCATTTTGCTCAGTCGAGGGAGAGAGAGAGAGAGAGAGAGAGAGAGAGAGAGAACGGGCGAGGAAAAATGGCATCGGCTGTGGAAGCGGCACCACAGGATACCTTACCAAGAGGGCCATGGGCTTTATCCTGACCCACGACCTAACAATCAGAGGCGTGGAAGCAAATTAAAGCTATAACGACTTCGATTGCAATCAGGATAGAACTTATTAGCCGAATCTTGTTGTAGAACGTCACAGTTCGAGTCGTACTCGGACGACTCTCTTTCTATCTGACTAGGACTACAAACAACCCCTCGGCACCTTCCGCCGTATAAAATGTGACCGAGGCACTCGGACAACATACACTAATAAATCCAACAATCAGGCTCATGTCGAATGGATGTAAGGTCTTTACTTGATCAAAGATCGAGGGCCCGAACCAGTATAAATCGTTTGTCAGCTGTGCACAACCACCGAGTTCTAGGGCTCTCCGAATCACGAACGGCTATCCCGGGTAATCTCGTGGCAAGCTATCAATCGTAAAACACCAACACCGACATCAATAAAAAGTATTGGTCGTTCATGCACATGCATTTGTTAATACCTTTGTTTTTTCAATCGTAGATAGATCGATAAGAAGTCATGTGTGTGCTTTTTTCATCATCGAGGCGCTCAGCGCCGAGGGGCGCACCCCTCATCCTCACTAGAGAATAGGTAGTTCACACCACCACCATTCCCATTCGAGAGATGGTCATTGGGGAGGTTGATGTAAACAAGGCTCGATCTTTCGACAGGTATGATAGCATCCATCGGTGGAGACTCACCGTTCATAATCTAGGCTTCGAACCAAGACTGATTCAGATTCCCACAACCATTATACCACTACTTCATTGGTTATCAACCAACCGCACGCAATTTACCTCGTTGAGAAGGCTTTTCCTACAAACGAATCGAGAAAACAAGCAAGAACAGATAAATGCGGTTTGAAATTGCAAATATATATGAAGCAAGGATAAATATAGAGGTTCAAGATCTCAATTCCAAAGGACTAATCGACATAATGGAGGAGATCAAGAACAGAGGCCCTGGTTGGATTACAAAAGATTTTGTCGCTACCATTGCAGCAAAAATGTATGTTTCCACGAGGAAGTCAAAAACTAAACAAAACAATCCTAACGAGAACACTAATTATAAGGTCTTGGGCATCACCCCTGTTCGACGCAACCCTAATGGGCTCTATGATCGATACACCAACGGTCCAAAGAACGCTGAAAGATTCGGGATGAATTTTGGTGTGAAACCAAAGTCATTGGTTATCTTATCAAATTTATTTCCAAGCATGGACACTAACTTGTCTCGATGATTCATGTTGACTTAGGATGAATTTTTTTAATGAAAAACCAATGTCATTGGTTATCTTATCAAATTATATTTCCAAGCATAATCACAATAATATAAATATAATCAAAAAATTATAATCGATAATAGACTCGCATTCACTTTGAAGAAATAATTAGTCCACTCATGAACAATCCTTGTTGGCTGGAACCTAGTACCGGCTTTGTCGTTGATTTTATGGATGCTGGTCACTACTCTTGCATTCCAAATACAGTTTTGTTGCTTCTTGGGCTTGAGTTGCTTTGGGCCTCCACCATGTGAGGACGTGCGTGAGTCCGTCGATAGCCATGTGGGCCTCCATCCAGCGACTTGACTTGGAAATCCTTGTTGGACTTTGATCTTCTCCACTCCATGACACGGCGCTTATGGACATATGGCGGGTGCCATGTCCGTAATCGAAGGATTCTCGGGGAGGAGGCCCATGGGGGATGTAAGGGTCATCATCTGGCGGAGTCCCTTCAGGTTAAGAGGTGGTGGACGGCAACAATTTTCATTTTCCTTCAGATTCAGATTAAAGTGGAAGAGGAGAAGATGAGTCAGTGCATGGGTGATTAATTAAAGGTGCGGCCGATGATCACATTTGTGCTGCGGGCTTGATGTGGTTGCTTGATTAATTGTCACCAATGGCTGTTGGCTTCCAGACTGCAGTTTTCGTTCAACAGTGGGCTTGTGGGGGCATGCGTCATCGATGGCTGTTGGCCTCCTACAGACTGCAGTTTTTGTTCAACAGTGGGTTTGTCGGGGCATGCTAATGACATCCATGCCAAGAGAACTCGTCGATGGAGAAGCTAGATTCGGACATGGAGATGGGTTGCTTTGGGCCTCCACCCTCAGGACTCGAACTGGATAGCCCCGGCCTCCTTTTTTTGGAAACCCTTGGGGGCACCGCTTATGGACATATGCATGGGTGCCATGTCCTAATCAGAGATTTTGAGTTGAAGGCCCATGGGGGATGTGGGTCATTGTGTGGCGGAGTCCAGGGCGGCGGTTCACGGCAGCGGTGATTAGCAACCATGGCCGGTAGCCGGATGGACCGGCGACCTCTGCCGCGACCACGTTAGTCGTAAGGCTAGTCCCGTCGACATCCATCCCGATGTAGTTCGGAGATGGGCACGGTTCGTCATCATCGGGTACCTAATCACCGCACCACGACGGGCCACCGGATGGACCGACCTTCTTCCGCTGGCTGCCCCGGCTTGTAGTTCGGAGATGGGCACGGTTCGTCATCGACCGCGACGGAACCGGGCCGCCAAGCCACCGAAGCAAGAGCAGTAGCCGGAGTTGGTGTGGGTGGCACCACGGATGACACCACCGAGCGTTGGACGGTGGTGCAGGGACCACTACGTCGCAAAACGATGCCCTCCATATCGACTGCCATGAAGACAACACTCATCATCAAGTTGAGGCCTCGACGTTTGTCGAGTCTCTCACCGAGGACCTCATGGAGGTCTTTGAGGATATCCCTGATCCGGTAATGGGCAAAGTTGATGCCCACTATGATGGCAAAGTGATATGCCATCGTTACTGGCTACATAAGGAGGGAAGTTGAGGGAACAAAGCTATGATTCACCATCTTTACCTCTTAAGATTGATGATCTAACAAATTGAGGTATTTTTGGGGAGAACGAAGTGGAGAACGAAGGTGCTCATAACATGCTGTGAGTAATTGTGAGAAAGTGAAATGGACACAAAAGTCAGGTGCACGAATGAAATGGAGACAAAAGTAAGGCGAATGAACTTGTTGTCTATTTAAACCACGATGCACGTCGAGGAAGTGGCGGTGGGTCTCCACACGGGTGCAGTCTTCACAGGGAAGACTTCCCAGTACGAGAGAACAGTCGGTTCTTGTCTCTGTTGAGATTACCCGTCCCATGATATTTGTAACAGGAAACACGAGTCGCTGTGAGTATGCCACAGCGTGTCGGTTCACCTGGGGTGCTCACAGTCACAGGCTGGGCCGCGTACGGGTCCCTGGCGAGCCGGCCCGCGTGGCGCCCATGTGGCCGACGGGCCGTTGAACCCTCCGCGTCCCGCACATCAGTCCAGTCCACTTGGGTCGTGTGGGCACTGGGCAGTGGGGGCATCCTCCTCGCTGGTGTGATCCGGTCTCGCGATCAGCCGACCCCGCGTCCCCGGCGCACGTGAAGCCGCGTCCTGTGGGGAATGGAAGGGAGGACGGGGCAGGGCAGCGACGTAGGAGTATAACTAAACCCAGCTGCCGTCGTCGGCCCGGCCACGCGCTGCCATGCCGCCTAACTCGCACATGAACCGGCTTGGCGAACGGATAAACCCGTCCGCTGCGTCCGGCCACAGCGTTGCCGCCGTCGCAGCGGCGAGCACCATATGCCGAGTTCCTTTTCGCTCGAGACTGGGCACAGAGTTCAGCTTCGTCGGGGATTGAACCGGTCCGATCCGCTTCTTCTCCTTTTGCAGCGACGACGACGTACGTGCCGGCGTTTGCGTGGAGGCCTCGTTTCTTCCAGAAACAAATCCAGGCGAGGGTTGTTCGGATACGGTCGACGGTTTACCGGTCTCGCGCACGCGATCTGGCGAGGTCGCGAGGATGACGGAGAGTGGACCGGATATTCAGCTGGTCAGCGGCTTCCCTAGCGTACCGGCAAGCTCTTATCCGAAACTTCGGATAATGAGATGAGATGGCCGATGTGGGGGCGTCGTGATGGCCATAATCTTGGCTTCGTAGCCATCAACGTGGACCCGTCCGCACACACGTCTCCGGGACGTCACGCACGCATCATATCGGCGCGCGCCCACTGATGCACGAATCATACATGGCCCTTGCCGAAATGCTCGCGACGTGATTGCCGGATCGATGCCGCACCACCGAGAGTGCCGGAATTTTCGTCCCTGGTGACGATGTTAGGCTGATGCACGTGCTTGACCGCGCTAATTCGGCAGGAGCGGTGCGGCGTCCGGCGTGTCTCTGTCTCTACACTGGGCCTGATGATGGTGTGCTAAGCGCTGGTAACCTCGCACGATATTGATAATGGATTGGCAGTAGGGATTAGGGAACCGAGAGAGGGATCCGATGCTAGGCTCCCAGCAAACTGTGTCACATCACATACGCGTCCGTCCACAGCGTCACACGACTAGTGGTTACCCCTCGATTCCGTGACTTGGATGCCTTGTGTTCTCGGATGAATCGATTCCGAGAGAGTCAGAAGCAAACATCCTTCTGAATTCTGGCTGTTTTCGCTAATCTGAAACAGGGATATATACGAGCGATCGGGAGGTACGCAAAGGTAAACATTCCAGATCGATCGTCCTCGTCGTTCAGCGTTCCGCTGCCGTGCTGATCAACTGTCCGATCGGCTCGTCGGCGCATGTATGTATACATATCCTGTGGCGTCTACGGGGCGCCTTAATCGATCAAACAGGTGATCTGCCGACCTGCCCTGCATCCGCTTACATCACCTCGCCTGCCGCCCTAACGACGTCATTTTCACCTAACTGTTTCCTGCTGCGCTGCCTCTTCGTGGATATGCACGAGGACCGACATTGTAGGAGCACATAATCATCTCTTATTCTTCTATTAAAAAAATCTGGATATGCAAGCATGCCAGTTGCTGGTCAGATTAACAAATCAATTCATCCACCTCACAGTCATCGCAACGACCCCGTGCTTTTCCCAGCGTTTTGTCTGAAGCAGCAAGCAGGTAGCACAAGTCTAATCTCCGGAAAATTACTGGGTCAAACAGGAGAGCTGACCTGACGACGAACGAAGCGAATTACGTTCACAACTGACTGACTGATCAAGAGATAAGCACCGTGAATGAATGCCTGCGTAACTGCAGCTCTCCTCCTGAAAATCGACAGCCTTCCACGCTGCTTCCGCAGATCACAACGGGGTCGGGAGCAGTCTCACCTGCCGCGGCCGGCCGCCGTCAAAGTTCGGCAGCGCAGAGTCGCAGACGTTCTCGCCGGGGTGCAGCGATGGATGGATGCCCGGTTATTGTAGTAAAAACAAAAATCAGCTTTCTCCGGTCCAAGATTTTTTTTTTTCGAGCAGACCCCGATGGATGGATGCCCGTTGGGTTTCTCCGGTCCAGAGTTGGGTAAGAAGATTCCTGGCGACCGCTGACTTGGTGATAAGTGAGAACATTCCGATCGAGTCAGGTGGGGAGCAGAGCCGAATGGAACAGTGCAGTTCGACCCAGCAGCTGCAAGTGTGGCCAAATGCCCGAGTGGTTTACCGGCTTGGTCCATGCCGTATCTGAGCAAATATTGCACACCGACCCCTCTGAATTTCGGCTGTGCTGCTGCTCGTGATAGTGATCGAGAGTATTAGCACATTTCCATCTTCATTCCCGTAGTTATTATTACAACCATCAATATTTGCGGATAACAGCTAGTTAGTACTTTTTTGAGCATTTTATTTTCATGCTCATCAAGCAACTTCAAACATTTGTTTGGACTTTAGAAGATTGGCAGTTTTCTTATAAAAAGTATAGGCAACTTCTATTGCCAGTCCTAGGTTTCTAACATGTGTCCACTCCGCTTGGGTTTTAGTTTTGCCTTGGCTTACACTTATCTGACCGAGTTTACAGAAAATATATGAACATAGAAAATCTCCCATATATTAAGATATTTGACGCTAATTAAGATATGGGTTTTCATGGTAGCATTAATAATATAATTTTTTTAAGATCACGCCAATAGCGTGTTTTTCATTAAACAAATAGAGGTTGATACAAACAACAGTAACATCCAGGTTACCAACAACGCACACCACCCCACTCTAAACAAGTTCAGGGATTACATTGGTAGAATGTTAGTGCATTTGT
Source organism: Hyparrhenia diplandra (assembly GCA_015847255.1). Taxonomy (NCBI): domain Eukaryota; kingdom Viridiplantae; phylum Streptophyta; class Magnoliopsida; order Poales; family Poaceae; genus Hyparrhenia; species Hyparrhenia diplandra. The sequence continues at coordinate 72,903 of JADLZK010000225.1, read as the reverse complement.
TTTAAAATAAATAAATTTGATCAGATCTTTAACTCAGTAGGTAGAACAAAACTAAAATGAATACCGTTTGGAAGAAGAAAACCACTTAAGCAACGTCAAACACTTGTAATTTTTTTTTTAGAAGGTTGACAAAAACGTCTAGTAGTGCTAAAGAACCAAGAAAGAAACGCAAAGTCAACCAGCACCTGCCTCTTTATGAAAGTTACCCCTAAAAAGGTGAAAGTTACATCGGTGCAGCTAATTCTAATCCCGACAGCCAAATCAAATTTACGCCTTCACGGCATTGCCGACCAAAGTTACATGTGCTGTACACTAAGAAACCGATACTGCTTTTCCTTTCAAATAAATATAGATAGAGAAATTGCCTACATTTGAAGATGAGTAAAGGAAGTTTATACTCGAATGTCGGTACCGTTCGAGGATTAAAAAATAAACCTAGCAAAAAAGAAAATCCTGGAGTGTTCGTCGGAGAACCTTGTGCTTCCGTGCCGACCTAGGGTCCTAGCATGGACGCCGGATGGAGACTGCCGCGTTCTTCCGTGAAATACAGCGGCGTGCGCGGGCCGAACACGAGAAAACATCGCGACCCGGACGCCAGAGAGAAGCGCATCATCCATCGGCTATTCCTGCGGATAAGCTCGAAAGAACCCTTTCTTCCATGGTCCTTTCCGCCCTAATTTATTGCCTCCCAGCATACCCACCCCAGCCCACGCTGGCATGCGCGCCCACCCCGCGGTTTCCCGGACTCCGCCGTTTCAAACTCGCGCCGCGGCCCGGGTCCACACGCCAGGCCACGCTCCTCCAACTCCAGCACGCAGCAGCTGAGCAGAGCACTCACTATAAAGCATGTCTTCCTCTCCTCGTTCTCGAGGCCAAGCTCACAACAAGAACCTGATAATCCATCAACTTCAGACCCGTAGAAGGAATTTGAAAATCAAACGTACACCTCCGAGAGACCGAGAGTTCAACTGGAGCTGGAACAATGGCAACGCCTAAGCTATCCCCGGTGTCGCCGGTGCGGCGGGACGACAAGCCGTGCGCGCCATCCTCCTCCTCGTCGACCGTTCTGAGGGGTGCAGGACGCGTCCGCGGCCGAGGCGTACGAGCAGTACCTGCGCCTGCCGGAGCTGTCGAGCCTGTGGGAGGCCGGGTCCTTCCCGGAGTGGCCGGGCGAGGGCCTGGTCGAAGCCAGCGCTGCAGGCGCTCGAGGTCACCTTCCGCTTCGCGTCGCTAGCGCTGTCCGACCCGCGCGGGTACGCCAGCCGACGCCAGCTCGCGCGCCGCCTCGAGTCCCTCGCGGCGCGGGAGGTGGAGCTGGTGTCCGCGCTCTGCGAGGGCGACAACCGCACCGCGCCGCTCGCCGAGCTGAGCGCCTCCGGGGCGTGCTCCCGCGGGAGCGCAGCGCGTCCGAGGTGTGGACGCTGCCCGGGAGCGCCGCCGCGGTCGTCTGCCAGGCCAGCGAGGCCAGCCTGCTGCCGCGCCTCGCCGCGTGGGACAAGTCCGAGACGCTCGCGGCCAGGATCATGTACGCCATCGAGAGCCAGATGCAGGGCTGCGCCTTCACGCTCGGCCTCGGCGAGCCCAACCTTGCCGGCAAGCCCGTGCTCCAGTACGACCGCGTCGTGCGCCCGCACGAGCTGCACGCGCTCAAGCCCAAGCCGGCGCCGGAGCCCAGGTCTGGCTACCGCAACCGGGAGCTCGAGACGCTCTTCACCATGTACCAGATACTCGAGTCATGGCTGCGCGCCGCGTCGCAGCTGCTCACCCGCCTCAACGGACGGATCGAAGCCAAGAACTGGGAGGCGGCGGCCAGCGACTGCTGGATCCTGGAACGCGTGTGGAAGCTGCTCGCCGACGTCGAGGACCTCCACCTGCTCATGGACCCGGACGATTTCCTGCGGCTCAAGAGCCAGCTCGCTGTACGGGCGGCTCCAGGGTCTGACGCGTCCTTCTGTTTCCGGTCCAGGGCGCTCCTGCACGTCGCTAACACCACTAGGGACCTCAAGAAGCGTGTGCCCTGGGTGCTCGGCGTCGAGGCGGACCCCAACGGCGGCCCACGGGTGCAGGAGGCGGCCATGAAGCTGTACCACAGCCGTAGGCGTGGCGAGGGCGAGGAGGCAGGCAAGGTGGAGCTGCTCCAGGCTTTCCAAGCAGTAGAAGTGGCCGTGAGAGGTTTCTTCTTCGCGTACCGGCAGATCGTGGCGGCGGTGATGGGCACGGCGGAGGCATCGGGCAACAGGGCGCTGTTCTTGCCGGCGGAGGGGATGGATCCGCTCGCTCAGATGTTCCTCGAGCCGCCATACTACCCCAGCCTGGACGCCGCTAAGACGTTCTTGGCGGATTACTGGGTTCATCAGATGGCGGGGGCCTCTGCTCCGTCAAGACAAAGCTAGCTGAAACAGCGAGGTGGCGCGGCTGGATAGCGACCCAATCGCGCAGTTTTCCATCGAAATTTCATTGTGGCCTTGTGGTGATAAGTGATTCATTTCTATAGCGACCATGTACTAGTTTAGCACTAGATTCTCTTACTATGATTGTGCACTGCGTTGTGTTGTGTTCTACATATAGAGATTGATTCAGTTAGATGTCATTTGTAACTCTAGGCAAGTATTTCAATTGGTCACCGTGTATATATGGAACTTTTGTAAATACCAAAATATTACGTGCAGATGGTTTCTGTTGACACCTAAAAAAGGCTTGGTCCAAAACGTAGTAAAAATCTAGACGATGACCAGAGATCATAATTTGGAGGTCCAAGGCGCGGTAAATTTTTGGAAGACAACGGACCAGAGATCAAAAAGGGCGTCTGGACTTCACAGGACGCAGGGCACCATCATGTCCGGTCGTTTGCAGCACGTCCGGTCCAGTGTCCGTTCATTTTGCCACGCTGCAGACCTCTCTAGAGGTGACCGGACGCTGAACATCTGCGCGTCCGGTCCGAGCGTCCGCGGTCGACACGACATTTTGGGTGCGATTTCAGGGCTCTCAGGAATCGACCGGACGCTAGCACCGGCGCGTCCGATCCAGCATCCGGTCGGCACGCGACGGGCCGCGTCCGTACACGATCCGAACCGATTGTTTCTTAAATCATGTTTTGGTCGGTTTTATAGATTGATAAGACCACCCACCTTTATATAATAAAGAGGTTCATGGCTGATTCTCATCTACATCCAATCGTCATATCAAACCCTAAACTCTCTTTTACCTCTTCCAAACCCTAACTCTGTTGTCCGACATTTTTCTCGACGAATTTTGCAGGCGTTCTAGGTGGCCTTGCCGACCCTAGGGCAACTCTCGCGTGTGTTTTCAGCGGATCCTTCCGAGTGCGTTCCGAGGTAAGTTTACGCGAGATCGAGCTCTACATCGACCTAACCGTTCTCTAGATCGGTTGCGTCGGTCAAGTTGCGATCCTTGCCGCTTGTACGGTTGTTTGCAACCTTGTGGGCGTCGAGCCCTCCCGGTGTGTTGGTGCCCTAATCCACATCAACAGTTTCATTTTCATATACTGGACCGACTGAATGTTGTTGATCTATCCAATGTATAGAGTGGAGTAAATTACATTGATCTATCTAATATGGTCTAAGATCGATCTAAGAAAAAGAAAAAAACAAAGAAACCATTTGTAAGAAATAAATCGTGCGAAGCAATTCCATGGATCCCCAGACACAAACGTGTAATGGTATGAAGAAATTGATATACATGATATCCAGCCATTACTCCCTCCGTCCCCCCAAATGTGCCATTACTCCTCCGTCCCTAAATATTTGTCTTTCTCCCGAGAAACTACTGCATGCAATTGTATATTAAAAATTTAAAATATATAAATATTTATGCTAAGTAACTAGTATTATCGAAATTATCTTTTTGTCTAGTTTTTTAATAAATTTATTTAGAGATATAAATATTGCATGTATTTTATACAAATCGAGTCAAACTTATGTCACGAAAACCGACGATGATGACCAATTAGGGACAGAGGGAGTACGTAGTTAGGGCGCCTCCAACGAGCTATCGAAATAGCTTGCCGACGTCAGAAGGTGTCCTATGTGGAGAGGCAAGACCATGAAAAATGAACTCGCTAGCGAGTCTTAATCGATAGTCTCGCACGTCTTTCGAGTGAGCTTGCGTCCGATTATATGCGGTGTTCTTAACAACACTGCAGTAACATGGATAACTTAACATGGATAACTTAACAGGGTTTTTCAGATTATGTTTACTTGGTGAGAGGTATAAAGAGAACTAGAGTAAACCTCCACGCCAAGCATGTGGTTGATGATGATCAGTGCGAACGCTGCTCGCAACATGCGGAGGACAGGAGGCATATTTTTTTTGGCTGCTCACAAAGCTCGTGGGTCTGGGAGCTACTGACATGCAGGAAGTCATGAGGCTATCTGATGATGAAGTTTGGAACGTGCGCACACCTGCAGGCCTCGATTCCTCCCTATGGCCTTTTGTTCTTCTTACAATCCTGTGGCGGATATGGGATGGGCGCAACGACCACGTCTTCCACAATGAGACCTTCTCCTGTCGAGCGATCTTGACAAAATTCGTTGATGATCTTGTAATTTGGCGCAAGAGGCTGCCTCAACAACTTGTAAACAGCCTTCTAGGATGGTGTGATTACGTCCGACCTTGTATTCCTTCGAGTTTGTAATACTCTTCCTCGTGACTGGCCGTTTTTGCCTGGGATCGGGTGTTTGAAATGAAAAAGGTGGGGAACCTCTCCCCATGTTTAAGTTTCAAAAAAAAAAAAAAAAATCATCAGGCCTTGCTGATCGAGGCTGCAACACCAGCATTGCCTCTATAACCTTAGCTTCTCATATAATCCTAAGAAAAAGAAATGATAGTTCTTAAAATTAAAATTCAATCTAGTATTTTCTTAATTTGATTTAGCAACCCTTGTCTAGTTTTTTTTTAGTACAGCTACCCTTGTCTAGTTCAGCACCTTTTATTATCCTTTTTTGCTCCGCCACTGCTTCCAGGGAGCTAATTAGTTATTAGTAAATGAGGTTAAAACTATTAGATTTGGCTGTTGTGTTTTCCGAATAAATTAGTATAGAGCCTAAGGTGCACATGACTAAACAATGGTTTTACGTTGATTGATTGAAGAGGCGAATGATGGGGCCTTATTATTTCTCATGGGCCGTAGCATATCCATCGGAAGGCCGCCCATAAGCCTTCATCGATCGTGATCATCCATATCATTTCCTTTCACACTCACTTCACCGCAGCCAGACATATCGCCCGTTTCTTCAAACCCCAACCCTCATGTTGTCGCCACCACCGCCGTCGGCGATCACGGAGGAGGGAGGAGGCAACCGACGTCGAGGAGGATGAAGACAATCGGTGGGAGGAATCATCGGAAGATGATTCAAAGAATGCTAGAAAATAGAAGAGATTTTCTAAATACGGTTGAAAGTATATTTCCAAAGACCATGGGGTAGAGGGAAGTGCGCCACTTCCCCGCTCTCACACCTCACATCTCTCCTCCACCAATCTCTAAGACGTCAGAAGGTGTCCTATGTGGAGGAGCAAGACCATGAAAAATGAACTCCGCTAGCGAGTCTTCATCGATAGTCTCGCACGTCTTTCGAGTAAGCTTGCGTCTGATTACATGCGGTGTTCTTAACAACACTGCAGTAACATGGATAACTTATCAGGGGTTTTCAGATTATGTTTACTTGGTGAGAGGTATAGAGAGAAGAGATTTTCTAAAGTCGGCTGAGAGGATATTTCCAAAGACTTATGACTTAGACGTTCCACAACATGGGGTAGAGGGAAGTGCGGCACTTCCCCACTCTCACGCCTCACATCTCTCCTCCACCAATCTCTCTACTACTTAGGTAGGGCCTAAACCCATTGGAGTGAAGAAGAGGAGTAGAGGGAAGAGCTCTACTAAGAAGAGGGATAGCTCTTGCCTTGAAAAGGTGTGTGTTACGATGGGTGGAGAGCCCTCTCTACTTATAGCATTCTAGCCATGGGAGCCACCCTTGGCTAAGCCATTTGGTACTAAACTCTAGCCACCCGCATCGTCTTCTGGACAAGCAACAACCGCCCACAGGACTTTTCAGGTCGTCATGGGCCGCCTAGACGAAGATGGGTTGATTTGGCATCCAGCCGAGTGTCTTATTTGGTTGGCACAGGCACGCCAAGATCGGGGCCGTTTGGGATGAAACTTTGCGGGTGCGTCGGGCTCGGAGTAAGATTCGTTTTGACGGGTGTTTCACCTCAATCGGAGTTCGTATGAAAAAATTATGCCTAAAATATTGAACCCATGTCTTGTGACCCGATATGATTTTATGTTGGATTTGGGCCTCGCCCTCTTGGGCTTGTATTGAGTGTTTGTCCCACTAACCACATTCTGCACCGTCCACCTGGTAAGTGATGTGACCGTCTTGTGCAAGGTTAGGCCGGGCCAAAACCAAGGTTGGCGCCAGCGGCCTAGCTAACTGTGCTGCCACGCCAAGCCTGGCTCGGCCCGACCGGGCGGCCGATCGGTGCACCGTGGGTCTAGCTAGAAGTTGTGCGGTCGCGGGTTACTTGCCCGATTTGTCACGTGTTGGGCCAATTGCCATTAGGATGAATGTTATCTTGGAATGCTCTTTCCCGCATGGCGCCTTTTCCTCCCCTTTGTCCTACTCGTTTCCTTATCCTGGAATTCACGCAAATCGTCTCAAAATACCAAAACTCATGGAATATGTTATCTTTAAGCCCTACCACTAAGTTTAGTGGTCAAGAATGAATATTTTAAAGCGGGTTTTGATGGTGTTTTATATGTAGTTAACGACCATCATCGATCGCCGCCGCCCACCCGTTGCGGCTCGGCGGTTTGGTATTCGGAGGCCACTTCGATCCACCCACCACCATGGGCGCGGATTCGAAGAAGGCTGGCGGGAGACCTCGCCAAGCGGTTCAACACGATCACCAATCGCCTCGACACGCTTGCCGATCAAGTTTCCATACTCTCCTGCACCGATTCGGTAGATGAACGCAGCGCAAAGATCCTCCTCGGCCCTAGAGACGGACATGAAGTCGGCTATGTAGACGTCCGCGCGCACCTTCCTCAAGGCCTAAAAGGAGAACTTACATTGATGTTTGTTAAGTGCTATAAGAATAAATAGATTCTCGCAAGCACCACGTAACATCATTGTAGCTTTTTTCGTAGGAGAGTATTCTAGAATATCGTATCCACGAGAAGTTTTGGCTAAACATTCTAATAACTCATAACCATGTATCTACTAACTTAGCAAACCAACCAGACTAAAGACGGGTAAGTGATAAATGATAAATATAAATAATACTATCAATGATAAAGCATAATAGAAATCTAATAACATGACTAAAAGAACTATAAGATAAATGAATAAGCTTAGCTAGTTAAGAGGACAACGAGAGAGACAAAGGTTCATAACTACTTCTCTATTACTTTGGGTTACTTCTCTGTTACACCCGGGCGATGGGGCCCCCCGAGGGACCGGCCCTAGGGCCCACGGCGGCGGGCGCCCCCAGCACTAGGCGCGCCCCTCCCTCCGCCGCCGCCTCCTTCGTAATTTCTTCAAAGAATTAAAGTAAGAGTTCGGTTAGGATAAGATTAGGATTTTTGGTGTGCGGGAGATATTTCCAAGATATAAGGAAGTCTCTGTTAGAAAAAGAGTAAGGATTTGCTTGTAAAAGGTATTCCAATCTATAAGTAAAACTTTAAAGATTATATGAGATACAAGTCACATATGAAGGCTATATAAGTAAGGGGATGTAATCTTTTGAGGACAAGCAATAAAGAAGTATTTTCCCTTGCGCCGCCGCCGCCGCCCTTGCTTCCCTTGCCGCTTCGCCGCCGCCGCGCCATCGGCCACCGGCGCCGCCACGCGATCGCCGCCGCGCCGCTGCCATCGCCACCGGCCAGCGCCCGATACGATGTCGCCACCGCCCCACGGGTCCCAACCGCGTGACAAATAATATACACACACTAGTGATTTGCGCGCGCCCATGCGCGCAAAGTTGGCAGACCATTATATTTGTGAAAATGCACGGTTGATTATGGATAACAACGCATTTACACATCGTAAAACAGTCTTGCTATACACAATGACAATGTACAACTCCATAGCTGGGAACTCCAAGAGTTCCACGATCGATGATATTTGTACATGAAAGCAGCCGATTTAGTATTTGGTACATGAGAGGTAGATTTAGTATCGGGGATAACGATATGGCACAAAACACAAGCACAATGCTTGAAGGGGGTGGGGTGGGGGTTGACAACAACAATGCTAGAAGGTTACTTAACACACATCCATCAGTTCGCGTGCAGATCCCATGAGGTTGTATCATAAGTCTATTTGGGAAGCAAGTTATCCGGGCATCAGCAATAAATTATTGCAGCTTTAGATTTTTCGTCTTGCGACTACAGTAAAGCGAATGATGGAAAGAACCATCAATTAGTCTCAATCTAATGGCATAGGAATATGAAAATACTGAACAATCAGTCACAAAAAGGCACTAAAGTTAGTCCAACCCCTTTCATTTCTTCAGCATCCCAGGAATTCAAACCTGCAATGGGTTAACAAATAATTAGGGCCACTGCATACACCAAGATTAACAATGCAAGTTCTCTAACTGGAACAAAAGAAAAAATTGTTTTTATCAAGCAAAATGACTTCCTGTGTGCCTCCTAGTTGCAGAAGGAAAAAAAGAGACAATTGACTTAAAATATTGTCACTTTAGGCATCGCTGAATACCAAGAACACAATTTGCTAAGTAAAAAGCCAAGTACTATTGGCATGTATAATACGCAAATATGTTTTAATAGTTGTGATGGGTATGACTATGATCATGAAAATTGAATGTAAGTGTATAAAAAGAAGGGTTTAGAACATTCCTAAACGCTCCACGCACTCCCTATATCTGATCCCTATATCTGATTGTATATGGAGGAACAGACTATATTTAATAGTGTGACAACTTTGCATATGGATATTAAGAAAAGCCACAGTGAGTCTATTGCAGGTCAGCTACATATGAAAAATCAAGAATTCAAGAGACCGATATGGGCCAGTTAGCGAAAAAGGGCATCCCCATGAAAAACTTTCTAGAATCTAAGATCATCTCTAGCAGTTTTATACACCGCAAATTGATAGGGGCCAATAGGTGCTGAAAATAAAGCACCCTCATGTGGCTGACCCAACCAAAACATTCCGGATCTTATCTTCAGCAGTTCAGCAACCCCTACAAGGGAGAAATAAATAACTAAGGGCAGTGCAGACTCCATGATTAATATTGCGGATCTATTTTGCTAGGATTATTGATAGTCAATAGCTCGCGGCTGACCGAGCACAATTTTTTTACAAACAAACGGTGAAGAATACATATATTACAGGATTGCTAAACTAAGAAGTTCTTTCATGGATCATCAGGCGGTTGCTTCCCAACATGGAGGACTGTCATACCTGATGACCCGGCTGCCAGTGAGTGAGGACGTCGCCAGGGTACGCTGTCCAGTGGAGGAAGCATCCTTTGTATCTTTACGTTTTCTTGCACTCTATGTCATGTAGGGCCCGATGGCGAGAACTTGTAAGGCACATAAGTGCCCGTGGATGAACTAAACATCATTTGCATTTTATCATTCAAGAAACACAAGCCAAGGTCGAGGGGCAACCTCGCCGGCTTCGTGGTCGCTCGGTAGGAAAACCTCTCTGCCTTGCTCACGTCGTGATCGACCCATCGCGCCCCGCGGGGACAAGGACGGGACAACAGCAAAAGTGGGCAGTCTTATTTGGATGGTAAAAGGCGGCGACTCCATCCAACCAAAAGATTTAAAGCGACACGGGGTACCTATAAAGCAGGAACCTCAGTCAATGGCTGAAAAGTCACATGAGTAGACAAGAACTTGACCTACTGAATGAATCTAAATCTCACAAAACGAAAGTTGGGTCCGTTTCTCGGGCCATGAATTGAGCCACGCCGCCCGGAAAACCATAAGCCGTCGGATCGAGCCAGCTCATGCTAAGGACCGTTCGATAAAGATTGGTTCGTGTCCTGCTTGCTTCGAAGCAGACCAGAAAGCTCACGAAGTCTCGAGACCCAAAAACTCAAAACTCGTCCCTTTGCCTCGGGCCACCCGTCCAAATGACTCCGGCGGAATCGGATCGGCCGACTTCCGACCCGGACGTATGGGCTGCGTCGCCCGAAATCGGACCGTCCACTACCATCCAACGGTACCGTAGGAGATCGGCCGTGCTTGAAAGAGCCCAACATATGGTGTGGCCCATCTAAGCCCACACAAGGCACGCAAAAATCACCCAACTCTATTCGGTGGCGGCGGGCGGGATCCCATCGCGACCGCCGTCGCCGCGCCGTCGTCTTCCTCGGCGCTCGCCATCTTCCTCGTCATGCGGCGGCGAGACCCCCAAGAGCCTCTCGGGCGCCTTGAGGGCATCCCCTTCTTCCTCGAAGTTCTTGCCCGCCCGCTTGTCCGCGGCCGGCGCCATGGGGGCGTTCCCGACTTACCCGGCATCGCCCGACCATGGTGTTCTACGCGCTATCGCGGCTTTGCATGGGGTATCTGCCTCTCGACTCTCGCATATCGCCGCCGCGCCTCCTTTGCTCCTCCTCGGTGAGTCGCCCATGGGGCGTAGTCGACCCTCCGCCCGCGTAAGGCCGTGGCTCCGCATCGGCGGCGGCGAGAGAACCCGGCATCGGCGCATCGATCCCCGCGGGCGCATCTGTACCACCTCGCCCGGCTACCTCACGGGGTAGGTGTCCCCTAGCGACCGGCGCCCGTGCGCTCACGTTGCTGGCCGGGCGTGTGTGCGTGGCAAAGGAGGCAACGACACGCCTCTCGCCCGGCGACGGTCGGCCCGCTGACAGCGCGAACGCAGCGCAGCTTCGCCAACCGCCCGAGAACCACCGTCGCGGCCGTCGCCGACCGGACCCGGCCGCGGGAAGGCGAGCCGAGGTGTTCGCCCGCCTCTCCGTCGGCCCCCCGAGGCCATCGTGGAGCAAGGTGTTGTGCGTCGTCCGGCCAGATGGGAGGGGAAGGCGAGCAGCGTCAGCTACAGGGCAGCAGCATTGTTGTAGGCTCTGCAGCCTGTTGATTCACTTGGAGAAATTTCCTCTATTCCTTAGCTGATTTTGCTACTTTACTTGCTGATTAGTAAACCAGAAACTAATGTCTACTTGAAGGCAAGTAAAATTATTGTTGTCCAATGAATTTTATACGGCAAAACTGGAAATTTGGGTGAGAATAGTACTGACATCTATGAACGGTGGTCCATGAAAATAAGGATTGAATAACCTGTGTAATCTACTGATGAGTATTTCTTGGCAGCCACAAGAGATGCTTATGTGCATTGGGTAATGCTGGATTTTACAGAGCCCAGGCTGCAAATGATTTTTGTCATGGATTCCATATATGTGTGACCCAGAAAACCTGTAATTATGCTAAAGCAGCTAGAACTTTTTCCAAAATTGGGTCGTTACCCTATTGCTTTAAGAGAAGTGGCCGAAAAATGTTGATATGTACTCGCAATAGGCAAGGCTTATAAATCTGACCATGTTGAGTCCGATCTGAATTCAAAATACAGAGAAAATGCCTTCCCTGCTTTATAGTTATATAGGTGACTGCTAAGTACTGGGTTATGCATAACTTTTGATAAAAATATCTTTCTAAAAAGAATACTTGTAACGGAGTCTTCTTGTATTTGAAAACTTCAGAAAATAACATCTTCAGTGAATAGCTTGCTGGACTTACCTGCTTAACTTTTCCTTAGTGGATGCCATTCATCTCATTTGTCAGGTGATTGTCAAGATTTAGTAAATAATAACCTTGTTTCTAGATCAAAATAAATACTATTTGCAAAGACATTTAGTATTATTTGAAGACTATAAAATCTACATGAATCAGATCTTTCTCCCGGCCTCAGTAATGGACTTCGTTTCTTTTTGGTTGCCCCTTGTGGCACTGTCAATATAGTTTCAATGTGTTCTTCCCTCTGGTTTAGTTAATATATAATATGGTTATTGTGCACTGTACCCTTTACTAATGCTTGGCATTTCATATATTGTCCTACATTAAGTTTGTTCAGTTTTACAGGTCCTTGAAGATAAATCTGATCTTTCACGGTGGACTTTGAAGTACGAGGTCATTGGGTGGAATGTAGAATTTTCTTAGCTTGCACCTAACATGTTACAAGGCTGCTATTACAGAATCTGCGGCTATTGCATACATAAATTAGTCCTCAGTACTTCGATTTCACTGCAACATTTTTCTTCACATGATTGGGTTTATTACAATAATTTTTGTGAGTAGCCTGTGCTTTTGAGTGCTTTGCCTTTTTTTTTTTTTTCGATTTTGCTTGTTGTAGGGGTACTGTCCGGTTCTTCCCCAAAAGCTCATCCTCTTGTAGAGTACAAGCGAGTATTCAACCTTGTGAATTTGTGACATTTGTTTTTTGACTTCAGGTGATATGTTTCCTAAACACGATTTTTCCTTTCATTACTAAACGCAGCTGACAGTGGCATATGAAGTTCATAAAATTTTAACCCCAGTTGCATCAATAATAAGTGGTGTATGCATAAATCTAATGCTTGCATAGCAGATCCTTAAACTAACCATCCAATTATCATTCACCGGTACCAAAACCATTTTTGGAAAGCTTGCTACTCAAAGGTTTAGAACGCTTTGCCACATTTTCCATGGAGCATAATCGTAAGATACATCAGGCTTAACAGCGTCATTACTCTTCTGTGCTGAACCTCTGTCATGAAGCGTGCTCTGCTCTACTGAGTGCTTGTGGGTAAGGAAAAAATAATAGAAGCTTTTCTAGGGTTTCCAATGTTAACACGGTTGAATTAGGAAAAACTACAGAGACCTAGCTGACAGTCGTTTGTCCTATTACTGCATGAACATACTGTAAAACAATGGTGCGCAGTGAGGCAAAGCAGAAAGTTTTACGGTCCGCATCGTAGTAGGATGCTAGCTGTACCTGTCCAAGGTAATAAGAGACATAGGTCACCCTCTTTCGAGAGAGGCCCGTCGCTTGTCCGGCGCAGGATCTCGTCCTCCACGGCTCAAATCCGCCGCCGGCGAGCCCCAAATCCCCCTCCAATACTTAGAATCCAAGGGCGCCGCTCCACACGAGGAGAAAAAGAACATCAGATGCAGGTGAAAACCAAAAGAGATCGAGGACAGGGAGACCCAAGGCTGCTTACCTTTTGCAACCGGCAGGACGGAAGGGGAGGCAGAATGGAGGCTCACGCATCCTCTTTATCCAGAGATCTCCTTTATCCACGATTGTGCTCTCTGTGACGTTACGCAGCCGCACGCCAGAGCACAGAAAACAGAGGAGTAAGTCAAGCACACGCCGGAGCACATCGTCGCACCCGCCGATGCCCGAGCTTGCAGCCACCTCTAGGGGCTACCCACGCCGCCGCCTCCCGCGCCAGGGGCACCTGCGCGCCTGGGTGCGCGCCGACCTCACAGCGCCACGCCGGCCCGGTAGACACACCCGCGCCGCTTCGCCAGGGTGGGACGCTCGCTGCGCCGCCGCCAGACAGTCGCCTCGTGGGGGCCCTGGGGACCGCCCCAGCCGCGGTGCTAGGAATAATCGCCGCGCCGCACCTCCCGGCCACAAGGCCCTCCTGCGCAACCGCGCCAGGGCTTCCATGCCGGAGCACGGCTGTGTAGCGAGAGGAAGAGTCCTGCGCAACCGGGACAGGGCTTCCATGCCGGAGCACGACTGTAGCCAGGTACACCGAGAGGAAGAGTGAGGGAGGGAGAGGCAATGGAGCGCTGCTGCCGCATGCCTTTTACATGAGAGAGGACTCAGAGGAGCAAAGAGAGGACCATGGCAGGGCCCATATGGACTGCTCGGCCAACGACAACGGCGGAGGAACGACCAATCGGTGGACGACAGCGGCCTGGCGATTCAGCTGTTTTGACCGTCCGGCGTCCGCCCACTCCGCCCGTCCAAGCGCAAAGTGAGGAAGCGGGCCCAACCACAACTGCAGGTGACCAATCGTCGGACGACAACGCCATGGGCCAGCAACAGGCGACCATTCGGCGGACGACAACGGTCTGGCGCACAAAGTCAATGCCGTCGAACCGTTCATCACAAATCGGACGGGCGGGTAAAAAAGATGGCGTGGATACCCCTGCCAACGATTTTCTCCACGTACCAATCTTCTTTAAATATGTGCAGTGGTACAAGTGTAGATTTTCACCGGCCGATAATGCACACACACGTAGTTATGTAGTATGGTTTATTTGCACCTACAATTTTTCACAATTCCACTTTAGATTTTCTGAAGAACATCAGACATGCTCGCTCGTGGCTTGCACAGAGCTTCCAGTGGGACAGCCTTAGACATGATGGTGCCAGTGGCTGTTGCCATGTCAACTTCTGCATCCCCAACCTTGGTCCAATCGAAGCATTGGAGCAGCGCCCCCAGGACGAGCCCCCCATGGTTCGCATCGCGAGATTCTCACCGGGGCACCTGCGCCTCCCCATCCCAAATGGCATCATAAACTTCCCTCCGCTCTGCCGTGCTCGAACCTCTCCGGCCTGAACTCCTCCGGGTCCTCCCATGTCGCCGGATCCCTGTGGATGGCGTACGCATTGACAAGGATCATCGACCCTGCCGGGACGTCGTACCCATGGATCTTGCAGTCGGTGGACGCCTCGTGCGGCAGCAGCATCGGCGCGGCCGGGTAGAGGCGAAGCGTCTCGTTGATGATGCAGTGGAGGTACGGCAGATGGGGAAGGTCGTTTTTGTCGAGAAGACGACCCCCTCCGACGTTGAGTCGATCTCTTCTTGCACCTTTTCAGCACGTCTGGGTGGTTAAGCAGCAGCGACATCGCCCATTCCATAGTAGTTGTGGACGTCTCCGTGCCGACGCCCAGCAGATTCTTCAAGAAAAAGGATAATTAGTGAACGAAAGCATGATACTGAGCTGCACAGAAGCAGAATTAAGGACATGGAAACATGCGTTGTGCTACTCACTGGCACGAGAGCTCTGATAAAGGTGTCCGTGTAGACGTCAGGCTCTGTTTTCTGCAGCGACAGCATGATGCCGATCATGCCCATCTTCTCGTCCGCCGAGTCGTTGGCATCGGCCTCGCCTTTCTTGCGTTCCAGCTCCTCCAGCTTCTTCCTCTCTGCATCGATCATCTTGTCGAAGAACAGGTTCCTTCGCTTAACCACGGCCGCGAGCTTCCTCTTGACGCCGTACACATCGAGCCACCGAAGGAGGGGCATGTAGTCCCACAGGTTGGCCACACCAACAAGCGGGATGATCTCCTCGATGATCTCCTTCATCTCCCGCGCCTCCTTGGACATGTCCTCGTCCGCGTCATCTGAGTAGGTGTTCCTGGTCTGCGCCATGATCTCCATGAGGACGCTGTGGGAGAGGTCAAACAGCCTCCGCTTCAGCCTCGACCCTGGCGGGGGCGGAGGCGGAGGCGCGGGCAAGGCGGCGCAACATGGCGCGCAGCTCGCGGGCGATCACGGTGTCGGACATGATGTTGACGCGGTGCGCCGAGAGGAGGTGCACGGTGGCGACGCGGCGCATGGCGCGCCAGAGCGCGCCGTAGTTGGCGACGGTGAGCACCGAGTAGTCGAAGCTGACCTCGCGCCCGGACGGGAAGTGCGGGCGGTTGGCGATCGCGACGTCGAGGTCCCCGGAGAAGCACTCCTTGGCCAGGTCCGCGGAGCCAACGACGACGGCGTGGCGGCTGCCGAGGCGCAGGTGGACAACCGGGCCGTGGCGCGACACGAGGGCGGCGAGCGAGGTGTGGAGCGGCTTCTTGAGCAAGGGGAGATGGCCGAGGATGGGGAACGCGAACCGCGGGCCCGGTGGCAGCCGCTGCTGCCTCTTGCGCCGCCTCATCAAGAGGTGGTGGAGCAAGACGAGGAGCACGGAGGTGACCACGGCGACGTAGTAGAATCTGTCCATGGCTCTCCTCTGTGGTGAAGCGGCGGTGATGAGCTCAGGATGAGCCGAAACTTAGGACCACGTTCTAGCTGTGGAAACTTGGAAGTTCTGTATTGACATTATTATATGATATATGGATTGGTGTGGTCATATTTTCTTCTTATGAGAGCCCCAGGGCTCCGAGCGCTCCCAGCGCCTCCACATCAGCGGCCGGCCACAGCCTCCACGTGAGGTCCGCGCTGGCATCGGTGACGGCCTTCACGGGCGTCGTACGGCCGGGAGCTGGATCGAGGTGCAGATGCGGCATCTAGCCCGTCACGGCGCCGTCCCCATCGTATGCAGAGCGGAGTCGGCGGGCCCGCATCGAGCGGGGGCCAGGCGAGGGCATGCGCGGGCTTCGCGCGTCGGTTGGTCGGCTGCGTCGTGGGGACGCGCGGCTTCCCCCGTGGCTGAAGCTGCGGGTGGTGGCGCTGCGCGCGGTCGGCGCTCGCCGCCGGGTCGGTGCGGATGATCGATGGGCCGTCGCGGGCGTCAGCGGTCCACCCCGGCGGTGTCCGCCCGTGTCACGAGAGGTCGTGGCCCACCCGCAATGGTCCTTGCACCGCGCGGGCTGCCACGGCTGCAGACGGGACCGTCGGCGTCTTTGCGCGGCCTGCATCGGGCGCGTCGTTATGGGTCCAGCGCTGACCCGCCGGCAAGGTCGCGTTTGCTCGCTCATTGGCTGGAACCCTCATGGCCCCGGCGGCACTTGTGGCTTCCTCTCCACGAGACGCCGCCTCGAGCGGAAGGCGACGGAAGGCCTCTTCCCTTTCCCTTGCGCTCACCGGCTACCCGCCGCTTCCGCTTCCGTTCCGCTCACGCGGTACCACAGGTTCGTGTGACCGATCCCTTCTCATCTCCTTTGCGATCCTGCCCCCCGTGCAGACGCGGTGTATGGTCTTGGGCGGCGCCATCGCCAATAAACGCATAGCGCTGTGGTCGTGCCCACTCCTACAAAGATCCTATGCTAGCCGTGTCGGTATGCTTGGGAGGGGGTCGCCCAAGACGCCCGTTGAGCTCGCGAGTGCCGCCGGTAGCTCGCATGGTTGCCTGGTTGCCCTTGGTTGCGGCTTTGATTTTTCCCCATGAATGGACGTCGCTAAGATGTTTGATAAATTTCTGGCCGAGCAATGCTCTAGCTTCGGTTCGCGGCAGGCCTAGGGTGTTTGATAAATTTCCTACTTGAGCAATGCTTCTTCCTCGTATGTTTGCAGTCAGTTTACCGAGTGCTTATCACTAATTTGTTTAACCGTGTTTGTATAGGTGGAGTGCATAGCATAACCGTTGGCTCCTTTTGCGGTTTCTAGATGAGCTGACCAAACATCACGCGCTTGGCCAGGCCTCAGTCTTCAGCCTCGCCGATTTTTGGGGGTCCTATGATGTCTTATCGTCAACGATCGTTTTCCCATGTTTGCAGGTGCTGTTCTTGGGAAAAGCTGGACTGCATCCTCTTCTCTCTTTTTTGAGGTATGAATCTTTCCATCCCTGGTTGTGCGCTGGATCTGTGGTTTTAGTTTGCATGTTCATATTTTGACAAGGAAAGAGTCGATGAGCGACAGTTTGGATTGTTATGATTATGATTTTCGTTACGCAATCAAGACACACAGGGGGTGGATAGATAGTGGCCGTTGCATGCGAAGCAGCCAGAAAGCATGCATGCGACTCTGAGTTTGGCACTCAAGCTAAATCATGCATGGCCGGGGAACAATTCTGATGAACCCCAGCTAAAGAGTGAAGGAAAGTAGCTGAAAGCACACCTGTCCTGCTAAATGCACATATATTTATTTTCTCATCATCCACTCATTTCTCTGTCGATCATGCATGAGATAGGTAGATCGTAGATAGATGCTTCATGCATGCTTCACATCACAGCCTTTTGTTTTTGAGCCACAAGAGATCGACCTGCTAAAAGGCCATGGATAGATAGTCGGCTAACGCGTTGCTCGGCGCTTCCAATTCCTTCCATCTCAAGGCCTGCCGCCGCTTGTACTTTGTGACTGTGACTCGAAAGTGATGCATGCTCCAACCAACCACCGCACACCATTGACCTTAGCTTTTAGGATTTGGCTCCCAGGTACGCATGGCATGCTGACCTCTCAAATGACACCAGCAGCGTTGCATTGCATGCCTATGCTGATTGCTCCCAAGTTGTCAGTAGTTTTTTTGGTCCCAACAACAAGAACTGTGCAAGGAAGGAAGGGGATCCAATGGATCATCAGATGGTACATCATTGGTCATCTGCCATCCGGAGATAAAATTTTCTGAAATGCATGTGAAAAGAAGTATGATGCGAATATAAAAATGGCTCAGCAATTTAACCTGATTCCTCATACAGTGAGGATGTTGCAGCCTTCTTTGCTGTGAGTTGTAGTTCAGCCACTTGGTGTTGTTGGGAATTGATGTTTCAGGGATGGGAGAGGGTTGTCACACTTTTTTTTATATACGTAGACAAATGTGATTTTGTGTGCTTCTTACGTATGGATCTGTCTCCCTGATGTTTGCTTCTTTGGAATATAAAGGCTGCTACGTAATGTCCACTTCATCTGCACCATCAACCAGGCGGAAGCGACAAAGTAAATCTCCTATGTTTACTCCATCCATGTCTTTTTACTACACTTCTAGCATTGTTCTTCAAATTCTTTAAATGTTTGTTTTCAATTTTCAATTAGATGAAGGCGCCTACTATTCACCTAGAAACCTTTCTGCCTTTGAATGTCACCGCAAACGAAAGCGCTACCTAGATCAGCGCAAAATGGTTAAAAAAGGTGCCAGTTGCTTGTATAGCTATCCTTCCATGTTTGGATTAGAATAAGAGAATGTCTCACTCATCTGTTAGAAACCAGTGTGCAGTCACCGACGCGAGTGTAGGCTTCTCATATATTCCCATTTTTGAACTACACACCTGAATCTTCATTTATCTGCCTTTCCCTGCCATATGTTGTTACAGCACCCCACCCCCAAGCCTCTATGACGACAATACACCGCCACGTAAAAAAAAACAAAGGGTAACAAGATTAATATTACATACTTTTTGTGCTCTTATATTTCTGCATTTCATGTAAAATGTTCTCATGCACCATGGCAGGATCAAAACAAACAAGGGAAAAAGCTTTCTTCTGCTGGCTCTTCTGTTCACAAGAGACTCCATGAATGATGTTGATGATGCTAAGTTTATCAGTTCTTCATCTTCGCTACAGCGATCATGCACGCTTAGATTTGTATGCCCGCTGATATTTCTCTTCACATGTGCTTGCGATCATGCACATTTTAATTTTTTTTTGCTTATTGTTCCTTACTTTACGCCTAGACACTCAAGTTAGCAGTCTTCTATGTAATATATATAGCCTCTTAGGCAGCCTGGTGCCAGCCTAGGGATCTGGCCTAAGTACACTATGAAAGAACAACCATCGGTTTCCTTCTCTATTATTTTCTACAACCATCGGTTTCCTTCTCTATATTATTTTCTATGTCTTGTGTATGCTAATCTATAGCTGGTTGCGTGTTTTGCTATCCGAGTGCTCATGTGTCGCTACTATTCTAAAAAAACTGAAGTGACTGTTTCCTATTAGACAGAATTAAGCAACAAACAAACTCCTCTATGTTCATGATGGTATTATCTCCTGCAGCAAACAAACTTCATGCCAGATTATGACTCCATCTCGGTTTAAATTTTCCAACAAACTAAGCAAAATCTGCTTGATATATGCGCGCGCTTGGGCGCAAGAAATCACTAGTTTATATGAGGCCAGAAGACAGGCTTTCGCTCTCAAAAGCAAAAATGGCGACGAACTTGTGGCTATGAGATTTTTCGCTGTTGATTCACGCACATTTGTCAATGGTCTTGCTCTCCACGGATGTTTTGTGCCGGGAGCCGGAGAATCGACGCTTCGAGAATGGTAGCAACGGCAGCAGCACCTCGTGACAGGTAGGTACTAGTCTTCAGAAACAGCCGTATTGGAATTCTTCGCGGGTCGGGTCTTATTTTGCGTGCGGTGTTGCCTGATTGCCGTCGGCGGGGAAGTCGCAACCGTAAGGAAACCCCTGGCCGCCTTCCTGCTGTCCCGGTGCGGCCTTCCTGCTGTCCCGGTGCGGTGCCAGGTCAAGGTGACGTCCACACCGGAACAGAACTACTCCTATTCAGGGTGCCCCCAGTAATATACAGTAGCGACCAAGCTGGCCAGAACACGTACACGTCACTTGTATAACTAGCACTACTTAGGGCACGTCCAACCAGGGCTACCACAGCTGTATGTCTTAGATAAATTGTACAGAACACGCACACAAAAAACACACCGGGGGCGCACATCACACAACGCAGCAGCCAAGGGCGAATACCTTTCATCGTAACAGTTTGTCGAACTTTTTACCACTACGTATGATGAGGCACCAACAATATCTTCCACAACGCTTTGTTTAGCATGTGCTTTAACCTTTTGTCAGGCGAGGCCGTAGTCGCTCCTGCAGGCACCTCTGAACCTCTGCGAGGCCATCAACGCCATCGATTTGGCTGCTGCAAGTCGATGTGGAAGCTAAGGCTACAAGCCAGCGATGATGGAGCGATGGGGCTGCTCTTAGGCCATCCCCAACGCTCCTACGTGGCGTGCTGCCCCAAAATTACCCACCTGACAAAAGTAGCGAACTCATCTTGCTTGTAGCTTGTAGATGTGTCATATTCTCTTGCAGGAGATGTTATAGCTTGACCCGACATAAAAGTATGGAGCTACTAGTTTTGTGAGAGAATAAAGAAGATAAAAGATGTCATGCAAAGAGCGAGAGAGAAGATGGCAAGGACAAGTGAACCAAAAAGAAGCCGCCGCCTCCATTGTGTGTTGAGTTGCTTTAGATGTTGCTTGTGCCGCTTTTCTTTTTGGACTACCACTGTCATATGCCACGGTTGCGGGTGCCCTTAGGGCAACTGCAACGGAGGCAGCTACTAGCTGTAGCCTTAGAAAAAAAAACATTGTTCCATGTAGGAGAGCTACCACCAAAGCTATTATTTCTCCAACCCAGGCATATAGCAGTGGTCCTAGTAGTTGTCCTACTTCAATCTCCGGTCCTCTATGGGCACGTATCTTTCAAAGATCGTCCCATCGTCCCCATCTCCACAACGCCGGTTCAATTCATTTGCTTTCGGCCTTTTTGTCGATGAGGCTTAGCCTCCTCTGCAGGAGTCCATGAACCTCTGCGAGGCCACACTTTGAAATGACATGGAGCGCTATGCAGACATGGATATACAAAGCAGCACGCCAGATGGAGCGCTGACAAGCCCTTACACGCCCACCCACCCAACGATCCGACTCGGGTGTATTGTCCAAAGCAGTAATGGACTCATACGCCAGCTATTTTATACTCCCTCTATCGTGCTAGTCAATTTGATAAAAGTTTTATCAAGTTTACAATAATTAATTAATATTAATACTTAGCAGGAATTGAATGGTTTTTTTTTGGGGACTAAGAGAGTAATCAGTACATACAGCGCTGGATTTGTAGGCAATAGGAGGAAAGGTAAAGAGATGAGACCCACACACCGGAAACGTATGAGCCTTCCGACAAAACAATAGTTTTTTTTTGGGTTCCCCTACCTCTATGTCATCCAAAATTTGATTTGTAATTTGTCACCCAAATAGTTGAATCATTTTGGCACGCTCTCAGGATATTGTTGTCCCGGTACGGTGCCATGGTCTTAGTTTCTTGACCCTTTTTTCGATGGATTTGGTTATTTGCCCCCACTTTAGTTTCGGTTAGTTTATTGATCCTTCCATCAATTTATTGACTTAATGGGGTTAAGTGGTACATGAAATAACTATTTGCACTCCTAATGGAAAAGGCCATCAACGAACTGAGGATACTTAGCACCAATATTTTCTCAAATAATCCACAATAATGGGTCGTGCATTCGACAGCCAGAACATGTGTATGTTGACGATGATTGTCATTAGGCACCAGGGGCAAAATGGTTATTTTATGTACCACTTAACCCAGTGACAGAAAGGCCAAGAAACTAACAAAAGAAACTCGAAAACCAAAATTGCCAAAAAAAGGGGCCAAGAAACTAAGTGATGCTTTTAATAGGGCCAAGAAAATTATTAAGGACCTGGTTCATCGAAGCCCATACACGATACGAGGATGTGATAGACAGATAAAGCCAGCCCAGCCCACACCATACAGTACGTGCTTTGCTTAAAGGCAGGCCACCCACTAGGCTGGACTTTTTGTATTGGGCTGTCTCCAGGTATGGTCCAAACTAATATTATTTTTTTTCCCAATCACACACCATGTCGGCTATTTAGTTTGTTCTCTCAAAAGTGTTTGGATCTAGTCGTGTTTTTTTTTCTCAAGGGAAAATATCATAGTGTTGAGTGCAGAAGAACTCTAGCTATCTGAGCGTGTATATCTTATTTTTTAGATGACGTCTAGGCGTATTTTTCATTAAGCAGATATTGTGTATCTTATTGACGCTCAGTCCGTCATCTTCTTAAACCTTGCATTGCACCCACCCTGCGTCCCTGTCCTGGAGACCCAGAGAGGCCTCAACCGAAGGAAAGGGTCAGATCCTTTCTGTTTGGTGGTAGCAATGGCAGATGCCGCACACCAGCAGCACATGTCTCTATATATTGACTTCGATAATCCGATAAGCTTTGATTCATTTGGCAAGGAGCCAAGGAGCAAGGACACGCCATTCCTCAGTACATGCTGCTAGCTGCTAGTACCTCACAGGATTCGTTGAACGTAGACATGGCAGGTGGGTCTCGGGAGAAGCTAGATCAGCAAAATTTCAATCCATGCCCATGTCAGCTGAAACAGCTACTATTTCAGCGCAGCAAATTCTCAGCGTTAGTTTAACTTCTTACTATAGCAAAGGGTACAAAGGGTACTGTTGAGATTCTGGGATCAGTGATCATAATTGCAAGTTTTGTTGCAACCAGGTAGTGCACGTATGAGTATGCGTAAAAGGGTATCAGAACTGACAACTGAGTCACTGACCATAGCTTTGTTGGTTAGAAAAATCTTATGGTGTAACATGTCCTTCCAGCTTTAAAGTCATCGACTTGGTGGAGGCACTCGTATTTTTCTAGTTTAGTTGCAAGATTTAATGACACTATACATGTATCAGAATGCCCGGAGCTATCAGGGAACATGTTAGTACCTCCAATGTCCAATCTCCAAAGAGCAAGCCTGAGACAGACAATGGATAACAGCTTAGCTAACCTCAATCTGAAGTTGTGAACTAAACTTGATCGTGAATTTTTCCTCTTGGAACCTACTGCAAACTCTGGATCCTAGTTCGGTCAGTGAACACAACAGAACAATCCATAGAGACAGGATCACATCACAGCCTGGCCACTACGCGATCAAGAACAAGTTAGTTCAGAATAAGTTCAGGCACAACCTTACATATCACAGGTGGCGAAGCCGGCCGAGCATGTGGCACAATGCAAGCTCCATCATGCCGCGTCGCCTCCAACGCAGTGCGCAAGGACGACTCGGTGAGTGACTGGCCCGTTGGTGGCCTCATCACACACATATCTTGATCGGAACCGTATCGATCCTTGGCACTGTTTCTGATGAGGTGACATGAGTTCGACTCCAAAGGACTTGTAGTTCTCGTCCGAACTGGGCATGGCCCGGCAGGCTTTGGCTGCTCGTCTTTGGCGGATTAGTCGGTTGATTCGTGTCCAGCATGGCGTTGGACAGGAAGTGAGGAAGACCATCATGCATCAGAAGGACGCCGAGCAGTATGTGACTATGTGTCCGTAGAAAAGGACGTTGTCACTGAAGTTTCCTTTGTGCTCTGACGAGATAGCATACCGGCTCGTCAGGCAGTGACAGATCAGATTCAGACTGCGAGATCATGATATCTCGTCAATCCCCATGCCAGTCGTGAAGGTGTTGCTGGCGATCGTGTACCTACAATGCTGTTCCCTTGGAAATATCTATTTGCCTCTTTCATTTCATGGACCATGATTGAACCATGGCTACTGATTACTGATGAATGTTCCTGCTCCAGAACTTCACAAAATTTAGTTCGTTCGTACGGGATTGATGAAGAACCACAATGCTGCTACATCATTACATGGATAGAGCTCAAGCGAGAAAGAATTATTATTTAGAAGGCAACAGGGCGTATATTCTGAACTTTTGATGAGAGTGCAAACGACTTTGCTAAGAAGTGCTGCTATATCGGCAAATTCCATCTGTGTTTTTAAAGAACAGGCCTGCCTAAAATGCCTGTCTGATCTGATACAGACCTTCCTACATGACTTCCGGAAATTACAGCACGGTGTATCTGGAAGTTTGAAATCAATGATTTTTTTACAGGTGGCCAGGTCCTAACTCCTAGAGCTCTGATTGAATCAATCTGCCCTCTATCGCCGGCACATTGCTACTCCTACTTGTACTTTATAAAACTAAAAGGAGAAGAAGAAAAGGAAAGGAATTCGGTTGGCCTCTTTCTTTCCCTCTTGTGCTTACAAAAAGTTTATATTATACGAAATGACAAAATCATCGCCATATGGAAAAGGTGTAGCCTGTCCTCTGTCCTTTATATATTTATTATTTATGTAGACATATTCTTTGCTTTTTTTAAAAATGTAGAAAATTGTTATTAAGTACAGCATTACTACTACGCAGCCTTAGGTGCTAAGGAACATGAACGTTTCCATCAACAGCCAATTAATCAATCACAGATGTACTCATTGGATATAATTTTCCATCTTTTTGCTCCACTGATTTAAAAGTCCATTTTTACCCCTAGCCTACATGGTGATTCGCATGCACACACACTCCTCATCATGCACATGTAACAGATTTGCAGTTTTAGCATTCAACTTCAGACTGAGTTCAAAGTTTCCTAGGTTAAAAGGGCTAATTGAGGACCAACTGAATAGAAGACTTGTGGGCGGGTTTCATATTTGGCTTCTTAACCGCGTGTTGAATTTCTCTCGTTATTGAAGTCGTGCATTGCACATTCGAGAAAAGCCTGTGTTCAGTTTCTTCAGACATTTGGTCCCACATTCGTTGATTCATCAGCACTGTAAATTTCTGGAGTAATTTTTATCTGTCTGACTTTGTTGAGTACAGCCGAAAGTCGCAACCATAACGTCAAAACTACTCTGTGTAGTGTAATATACAATCGGAATTTGATCAGGGGTATGGATCCGGTGACCATATTAGTCTTATAAAAAACACGAGGGCAGGGCAAATTGTACTTAACAATTCAGTTTTGCATGCGCAACACTAATGGTCAACTGCCTCAACCCCCGGTTCACATGATTTCCCTTGAATAAAGATCTCTCCGGCCCACTACACAGCACATGTTCACGTCCAGATACGACTCCCAAGTTCCAGAATGCTCACTTGTTAGCGTTTCTTCACTGTTCATCTTTTTTTCACAAAAGAAAGTGGACATTACAAAGCATACTGCCACATGAGTGAAAAAATGGATGGCTTCTTATACAGTTTATTGATCTGCACAGTTACAAGAAGCAAATTGCTGGTATATTATAAGTAGTATATATATATATATATACTTCCCTTGCTCCACTGAACAAAAAGGCATCTCGCAAATCTCGACGACACCGTGCAAAAGTGCCAGTATACAAACATCCATGCGGCGCCAAGTGGACGGACCCACCGACAACCGGGCGTTGCCGCCGTTCCCGGCCGCTCAACTCGCAGTCACCGGGTTTTCCAGATCGGGAAGCAGCAGCGCGCGAGCGGCGGATTCCCGTTGGCCATTGCTCCACACTTGCTACTTACCCCAAAACGAGCCACCACTGGAAGAGAACATGGTGCCTAGATGCTAAAGCAAACGAACAGTTTCAGTAACGCGAAGTGTATCAGCTTCAGCTTCACTTGTAGTCTAGCACTGCTTCCCGGGTGACCGCTCAAGCACATGCCGTGAGAAGAGCGTGGACTTGCCGAGGGAGTGGAGTGGAGTGGAGTGTGGAGCGGCGGAGTGATCTTTTTCTCTTTGTTTTTGTTTTCAAACTGTGTTTTTATGGGAGGCACCGATGAATGAATCGGCGGTCAGTCGAGCGGGTAGCATGTGTCCTCACCGCCCGTGTTCCACAGGAAGTGCGCGTAGGCTGCCGCGTGGTGCGCGTTGCCGGGGTCGGCGGCGATGGCCTCCTGGTACGTCTCCTCCGCGGCCGCGAGGTCGTTGCGTGCCTCCCACAGGAACGCCGCGTACCGCCCCAGCGCCTCCGCGTCCGCCGGCTCCGCGCGCACCGCCCTCTTGAAGAAGTGCTCAGCCCTGAACGAACAACACGTACAGCTCCGATCCGTCAGCGGCTGCACCGACCATAGAGCATTACAAAACCATCGGCGCGGCAGTCGACTCACCTGTCGAGGTCGCCCTGCACCTGGTACAGGAACTGCGCGAAGTTAGCCAGGAGCAGCGAGCTGTTGGGCTCCTCGGACACGGCCTCCTCGTATCTCTGCGCCGTGCCCACGTGCTCCGACGAGTAGGCCACGTCTGCCGGCTTCGGCGCCTCCACCGGCGCGACGAGCTGCTCTAGAATTTCCGGGTCCATCAGCTCCTCAGCACGCACGCTCGCCTGCATCCTGGTGGCTTCATCGGAGATCCGTTTCCAGATGACCAGCTCGTCCTGTACACTCTGTGCCTGCGCCTCCTCCGCGGCCATTGAGTCGTCGGACACGGACGCCTCCGAGCCGGCGCCCGCGCCCAGTGGCGTCGCCTGCGACTGCGACACGTCCTGCGGCACCACCGCTCCGCTTTGCCGGTACGACGACTCGTCCGACTGGCCGTCGCCGGTGGCGCCGGCAACTGGCCGCACCTTGCCGCCCCCGTCGCCGTTTCCGCCCACCGAGGCCGTGCGGCCGGCGGAGAACGTCTTGAGCGCGGGGCTGTCGAACCGCTGCTGGAAATGGGGCGATTGCTCAGGCTGCTGCTGGGTAGTGTCCACCATCTCCACAGCCGCCACGCCGGCGTGGGGAGGGAGCAGGGTGGCAGCGGCCGCGACGCTGTCGCCCATGGAGTAGACGGTGAAGTTGGCGAGGAGCAGCATGAGGGAGATCATAAGCGCCGGGGTGCCGGAGAAGATGTGCTGGAAGAGCCAGACGAAGGAGGCGTGCATCTCGGCGTGGACGCGCGCCAGGACGCCCTGGAGGTCCTCGTAGTATAGCGCCTCCCGCATCTGCAGCGTGAAGCTCTGGAGCTCCCGGATGATGAGCACCATCGAGGAGAAGGCGCGGGCCACCGCGGCACGCGCGGACTCGCTGGCGCAGTCGATCAGCCGCTCGTCCCACCGCGCCTGCCCCATCTGCTGCTGCTGCTGCTTCCTCCGCTTGAGCATCCGCAGGGACAGCGGCAGCCCGACGCTGCTGGCGCTCCGCTCCACGCTGGCCGGCCACCCGGCACCGCCGGCACCCGGGTGCTGCCCCGCAGCGAGCTCCTGGATCCTCCTCAGGAACTCCTCATCGTCCCCGCCGTCGCTCCCGACGCTGTCGATGCTCGCGCTGAGCGCGCGCCTGATCGCGTGCTGCCCGCCGCGCCGCCGGCCAATAAGAGGACCGGCGTTGCAGCCAGCCAGCGACGACTGGCTCCTGGCCAGCCTGACGCCAGGAACGCCATGCCGCGGCGACGTGGCAATGGCGGAGGACGAAGGCGACGCCGGAGACGAGGACGAGGAGGGGAAGAGCACGGCGGCGGGGTCACGACCGCCGCGACCTGGATGCCCATGGGTCTCGGCCAATACCGGGCACCACGGCAACGATGGTTGGGAATGGCCCGCGGCTCCAGAACCGCGGGAGCGGGAGGCTAAATGCGAGGGGGATGGCAGGGAGGGAGGGAGTGAAGGGAGGGGTGAGAGGAGGAAACGAGCGGTGGCCTTATTTCAGGATCCAGAAGGAGTCCTGGTCAACCTCACCACCACGCTCGTGAGAGTAGCTGGTACCAGTGCTAGTGCTGCAATGGCGACACCACCACCTTTAGACAAACTTTATAGACACCCCAAAGCAGAAGCAGAAATGAATGATATTTGTTGCGTCCGTAAAACAATAGGCCACGCCAAATTTAGTAGTAATTTGTACTGTCGCGTCGCTACAAATGGAAACTGTACTGGATGAAAAAATCAAAGGAAAATATATAAATCGAAAGGTAGTGGTCGGAGAAGACGCCGTAGCGTGTTTCGTCTAGCGCAAAGAGGCCAGCCAGGCCGAGCCTATTTATCTCCTCCCGGGATGGCGGGATGTGTGCTCGAAGAATCTGTAGACCGCCGCCTGCCTGCACCTCACTGTTCCGCACGGGCGGGCTCCCACCCATCACTCCAATCATCATGGCGTGCAGGGTGTGGCCATAATGAATGTTGATAGTTTTTCCTGATTGTTTTGTGAACAAACCTTATTGTATTTCTGTAGGCATATACATAGTCCTACGGAAAAAAAAACAAAATGCACAAGTATATGTAGATTTTTTCTTGATACTTTTCTGTAGGGATACATAGTCCTACGCTAAAAAACAAAATGCACAACTGCACAAGAAGTATATATCTGCACCTATTACTGTAGTTTCCTTTTTGTGTGTACACACCACACCAACTTCCGTATAGATGAATTTCAGCCATAAATATCTGCGGTTTTTTTTTATAAAGCATACCAGATTAATTAAGGGAATACCCGCGGTTATTATGGTAGAACAATTCTATCAAGTCCGTCAGTATTTTAGCTTTCTTGCCGCAAAAGCTGTCGCATGTCGTACCATATAGAACTAGATATTATAACTTTCACAAAGCAGTTGAAAAGTCTTAGTTCTTACGCCCAATTTGATCCCAAGTATACATCAAAGTCCATCGTCGAATATGTTTCACCTGATAAAGTGTCCTACATGGTTAGGGCTATTTGTACCTTTTTCCCATTAGTTCAGTTTAGTTTTAACTTTTATCATGCATAAGTCAGATTTCTCTAGCATGTTATCTTATTTATAAATAAATAAGTAATACTTCCTCCATTTTAGGTTATAAGACGTTTTAACTCTTTTAGATGCATAGTTTTTATTATGTACATAAGTATACATTATGTGTAAATGCATAGTAAATATAATGTATCTAGCTAGAGAAGTCAAAACGTGTTATAATTTTAAATTGATTGAGTATATTTTTCTAAAAAATTAACTACTCCATATGTTCTAAATTATAACTGGATTTGACTTATTTATATATCCATTTTTTGCTACGTATCTAGATATAACAATGTGTCTAGATACATAAAGAAAAATGGATGAACCAAAAAAAAAAAAGCGACATATAATTTGGAAAGGATAGAGTAATAAATAAAATTTACTCGGCATTGTAGGACTAGGATGTTTGAAACAGAGACATTGTAAGATATATGTATTTTTATGTAAACTTGGTTAAAATAGATAATTACCATTCTGAATAAAGTAAAAATGTATACTAAATAAGTAATTTAAGACAGGTTGAGTAACTATATTTTTTTATTCCACGGGTTAAGCTTTAGGAGCTAATTTTATAAAAATGGTTATGTAATTTGACATACATTTCCGCAATTTTACTGGATCTTTAATAAAAATGCAGGACTTGTCGATCTACTGTGTTTCAACGAGGGTCGAGGGACAAGAGGCAACAAGGACGAGGGACAAGAGGGCAACTAGGAGACGAGATGATAAGTCTCGACGTGTCAACCTCTGTTCAACGTGCCATCACCAGCGGCAATGGTGCTGCGAGCCTGCAAATGCGAAGCCTCCAGCAGGCTTCCCTTCGCTGAGGTTCCCTTCGACTCGACTCGCTTCCGTCTCACACGCGTCCGCCATTATGCGCCGAGGTGGCAACGGCGATCAGACAGCGCCACACAAGTCATCGAGCCTGCATGGGACCTGTCAGTCTGTCCCCACGGAGTGGCAGTATGCCTGCATGGGCTTCACTCCGGGTTCAGTGCTTACGTACGTGCGCCAGGCCAGTAGACAGGCACGGAATGAATCACGTGTTGTTTGTTCCATTCATCGGTTTTTGAATTGAATTTATTAGGGCTAAAGTTTTTGCCAGCGATCCTACTCCAACTTTTGTATCTAAAGAGCTGCTGTAGCTGCTTAAGAAAATGAGCACCGACTTAAAACCTCTGCATCCCCTCGTCGTCATCGTAGGAGAGCGGTTAGCGGCAGTAGATGGAGCCGCCGACTGCCAAGCAACAGAGAGGCGGGGGCAGCTGGGCAACCCTTATAAATTGCCTCGATGTGGCACTCGTCTTCAGATAGCATTTTGCTACCAGTGACCAACCAAAGCGACCACGTACGAGGCGCGAGAAATATCGTGTGCTGTCCGTACCTGTGAGACCGGCAGCTGATTTTCCTGAGGCATACCCTGCAACGACAGCTCAAGAATTTCCTTCCGCAAAAGGCATCGCTCTGCAAGCCGTCGCCGGCGTCGCCGCGACACCATTGTCCACCGTGTCCGACACGAAATATCCCACAACGGACGGACGGCCACAACGCAAGGGGCGCGAGGGGCCCGACCCCGATGGACGCCACGTTCCCATTCGCCGGCGTCCGGTTCGGCCCCGCCCGCCGAAGATCTCCAGCACCGAATCAGCTGGTAGCTTTCCGCTGCGAATTCGACGGTCGAAACGGGCTCTAGGCTGCGGAAAGAGGCTGCGTCGCTACGGACTACGGAGGGAGGAGAGGACCAGTCCTTGCAAAATGATCGATCGACGGTGCAGGTGCACCCGGGGGCGCCTGGGCCACCGGGACGCCAGCGACAGGTGAAGTGTCCGCCGGGGCCAGGCCGGCCAGGCCAGGCCGGGGCAAGCTGCCAAAGCTCCGGAGCGCAAGTTGCATCGCCATCACTGGCGCGCTACAGAGCGGCGCGGTGATGTGCCGCTTAGATTTGCTCTATCTCTCCACTTGTTGACGTCGATGCTTGTTTGGTTCTTGCTCGTTGCTCCTATGATTCTATACGAAGTATTTCTCGGTCTCAATTTTTGAGGAGTTGGTGTGCTGACAGTACCCTGAAGGATTGTGCTCCAGCTAGTGCTGCCTAGTGTGGAAAAAAAATATCTGAAAATGACCTTAGATAGCAACTTCACAAGTTCACAGCACAGGATATGCGTTAAAAAAATGGAGGAGATGAGCGTCAGTGGTGAAACTAGAGAAAACTAGAGGGTGGTGTGTTTCTGTTGTAGATAGATGTGAAAATATAAGCTACATCTATGATGGAATTTTGACTTTAGTTGCGGTTTTAAAATTTTTGTGGGAGTAGCTTCAGTCACTTATGAGCGTTATGTCTGAACGGAACGGGAGTAGTATGGCCCCCTGTAACGCCTTATCTGTCCAAATCATTTGTTTGGCTAATAAGGAGACCTGAATCTACCAGCTAATCTAGTATACTGCTATGTCTGAACTCTGACCGTAGCGCTGTGTGTCCGTGTCTTGTACTATGGACGTACAGAGTTGCATTGGCGTCTAGATGCGTTTATGTTCTCTTGTGTACAGATTTATGGGTAGCTGCTGTTCAAGCCAGCAAACCTCTTCAACCTTGGAGAGTTCACAGACAAACGGTTGGTAGTAAAGATGGCTGTTCCAACATTGTGTGGTCAACCACCAACGTTTCCTTCCAATTCAGCGTTTAGATCTCAACATCTGTGGGTGTAAGATTTTGATATGCCTGCATCTCCGGCTGGTTTTGGCAGCATGTCCAGACAGTGAAACAGGCAAACAGCATCTGCTCGGTAGATACCAATTAGATCTCCAACGATATCCACATGTTGGGAATCAAATTGGTTCTACTCAATGGTCCCAAACTACAAAGCAAATCTGAATGGTCTCCACTTCCCAATCTAGTCTAGGTACTACGTCAAAATTCTGAAATTACTGAGACTTAAGAGTATTGCCAAATTATCTCAACTTGGCACTGAACCTGCCAGTCTTCCACACTAGTTAAGTGAATTGTGCATGTGCTTTTCCCTCTAAGAGGTTGTGTCGTAACCGTCTCTACTACTAAAAGCACCCCTTTCAAAAAAAAAAAAAAAAAAAAAAAAGACAGTGTTTGCCTTAAAGAAGTGGGCAGTAAGGAAGATTGATAGAATCAGAGGTCATTTCTATGGAAGGGGGCAGCTTCGGCAAATGGAGGCCATTGTCAGGTTCGATGGCCGAAAGCAAAGATACTTGGTGGGTTTGGCATTCTTGACCTGGAGAGGTTTAGTCCAGCATTTCGGGGCAAGTGCAGAGAGGTGCTCGGCGAGGGACTGCTGCACCCTGGAAACTGGCATTACCTTCATGAATCTATTATTTTGCCGGACGTTTTTGTGTTCAAGTGATTACAGTAATGTAAGTTCTTTTTGCTGTAAACTGGTTTTGCTTCCTTCTTACATAATATATAGCAGTGCTTCTGCTAATTATTCCAAAAAAGAGAGACATAGAAGTTGGACATAAACAATTGGACTGACGGCAATCCAGAATCTGATAATGAGAGCGCAGTGCCTCAGGAGTGTACTGATCGAGATCGAACGAAGCTAAACAGGTGACTACATCAGTGCATCCTCCAATTACAAGTATCTCTATCGCCCGCGATGTGGACGGTCGCCGCGCGTTGCGTACCCAAGCTCCTTTCATCTCCGACGCGACGCGGTGACAGCGGCATGACCGGCTGGCGTGAGCTCTGAACTGCACCCGCTTCCCTACAAAACTCGCGGCGCCACATGACTAACAGTGGCTTAATTAATACTGGTCACGTGTGTGCGCGCCGGCTTAATAGCATTTAGCAGCTGCCGTTCCTATCGCCCCGGACCCAGAATTTAGATCACCGATTAAAATTGCACGGGCAATTCGGCGCCTTTAGCCTTTAGGTGACCGTTTCACATCAGTCGGCGTCGCAATGGCTTTGCGTTTTGCTGCCTCGCTTCAGGTCTCGGACCTCAGCTCAGATATTTTCGTTCTTGGCCTCTCGAGCAGGGAATGGTCACTAACCAATCAGGTATGAGGTATCATCCTGGTTTTGTCTTTGCACGAATGCAATTTTCCAAGAAACGGACCCACCGTTACACAGTCGGAACACTGTCTGGTTGCAACTTTTGCAAGACCAACCAACGCACTGATCGTTGTTAGCTTTGGTGAGCAAACCATCACATGCTCTGTCAATATGATTCTGAATCGGCAATATAATCTTCAGAACACCGTAATATAATTCCTCTGCATGGCATCAGCTATTCAGCTGGATAACTGGATGGCCGACAGAGACGCCGTTGATGAGCAGCGGCCGACGATCCGACGCCACCCCTCAGTTATCTCCTCCTCGGCTCAGCGATTCTCCTCTGGCAGTCCGCTCGTCACTCTCGCCGTGCGTGTCTCCATTCCATCTCACACGTCCTGCTCTCTTATCCCCCAGAGCGCGCGGTAAACCCGTCGTCACTGGTGACCGGATCTCTGAAGCTCAAATGACCGTACCTGTTACATCTGACACCTATCCTCGCTCCACTCAACGTGCAACACTGCAGCACTCATCTTAGTCCCCGTTGTTCACACAAAATATCTGCAGAAGCTTGGGTGTTTGCCTTTTTTGGTCGCGGATGACTAGTGAGCCATCAATTCTAGAACCTTCCTTCCTTTCCGAGGAAACTGTTGTAATTTCCGAGGAAACTGTTGTACCAGTACTATGAAGAATTTCCATGTGGTTGTTTGGAGGGCGCCATCACCAAACTACTCCCATAGTGCAAGGAAAAACACTACTTTGACTAAGTTTATATTTACAGCATCAAATGAGTTTTAATAGATACATTACGAAATGTATTATTATTTATAATGTAGATATTCTCTATAGAAACTTGATCACATTTAAGATTGTTTGGAGAGCTGTTAATCCAGTATATTTTAGGACTGAGGGAGTACATTATTTATTTTATTTAGTGATGATTGAGAAAGGTAGAATATATATGTTGTGCTACAAGAAATGGAACTAAGACCACTGCCAACATGAAGTGACGAATGCTGAGAAATAGGCAACTGCAAACAAGTTACACCAATTTGGCATGCACATGTTCTATGGGCCTGTTTGGTTCTTGACCGCCGCTTTTTGCTCGGGCGAAGGGGAGCTCTCCCAGCGTCCGATTTTGGGCGCTGGGGGGCTGAGATGCTTGCACGGAGATGGAGTTACTGGCGGGCAGAGCTCCATCCAAATAGCCCTTATAAGCTTTTATGTGCCTCATTCTCCGTAACCACGTAAACTGAAGGACTGCCAAACTTTTCTTTCTATCTCAAACAGTTTCAGTAGATACGTTTGCTGATCTGCCGCCATGTCGGCGCAGGTCTGCCAAGTGGCGTGGTTTCCAAGCAGGGCCAAAAAAATCATTAAAAGCAATTTGACGATCTAGCTTCCTGCGTACGTAAAAATATATGTCACATGAGGAAATCCAAACGAGAGGTGCGTACATTCATACGTACCCCAGGAATATGCTGAAGAACACTCAGATCTTTGGATTAGTCCATGGAAAGTCTGGTGAATGCCAGGCTGTACAAGGATTAGGCCAGGCCAGGTGCCACGACGAACGATCGACGCCACCGTAGTCGGTAGTCCCCGCGAAAGGCAAGCTCCACCCAATCGCGAGGAAGCTACAGTGAGTCTCGAAGCAAATTCTGGCGAATTGGCGTAAGAATATCTGTCACCCAAGGATTCAGAACGCTCGTCGCGAGGGGACGCGCTGCGCGCAAGTGGCGCAACTGATGTGCGCGTTGGCGAATACGGCCGAATCGCTGGTGTGGTGCGATCCGGGGTCAGGTCCCCGACCGGATCACACGACCCGGCAGCCGGATGGGCCATGTATGGGGTACAGTCACCAAACCTTTCTGGGCTGATTTCGATAAGCGGGCCCAGGACTGTGGGCCTGCTCCCGGGGAAAATGTGTGGCGCAGATGGCAGTCGCGGTAGGCGCCACCTGCTGCTGTGGTGACGTCACGCCGCTTACACACCCTCGTCGTGATCTGTCCTGTTATTATACCGACCGGTGCTGTACTGTGCGGGGTCCTGGTTGGGCTTTGAAGGTTGCTCCTGCTGAAATTTCAGGACATGCTTTTTCTATCTGTCTAATGTATTTTAATTAGTGCACGTTTGTGTTCATAGACCTCTGGAAAGCGCTGGAGCAATGGAGAGCAACTTTGATGGTGAACAGATATTTCCATCAAGTGCCGGGGGCTTATGGGGTGTTTTTGAGCCTATTGTGCTTCTCAAACTTGGTCCACTTTATTGTTCTGATTTTTTTTTAGAACTATCTAACGACGCCTATGGGTGATAGCAGTAGAGTATTTTAGTGCACGTTTGTGTTCAAGAGTTGACGGTAGACAGATATTTGCATCCAGTGTTGGGGGTTATGGGGTGTTTTGTCGAGTCTATGGGTGCTTCTCAAACTTGTTCCGCTGTATTTATTATTCTGATTCTGATTTAAAAAAGGGTCTGTCTATGTCAAACCCGGGTGATTTAGAACCTCTTGTCACCCGGGTGACAAGAGGTTCTAAATCACCCGGTTTTGATAGCCTCACAAATTGGGTGATTGAGCCACCCCATCACCCTATTTTTAGACCAACAGTTGCAAATCAAAGGCCGAAAATTAAACAAGATAGAAAAATTTTCAGATCATACACTACACCGAATTTCGGACAAAACAGACCACCAGATTCGAAGACAAAAATTACAGACATCATGAAAGATGCTCAGGTGATCATTGTAATTTTACATATTCAAACAGAATAGATTACACCACTATATGAATAAAAATTACACTAAAAATTATTAAATTTACACCATCGAATTGGTATAAAAACTGCACTCATTAAGTGTAACTTATAATCAAATATATGTCACAACCACCTAACAATGCAACCAAGGCCAGACAGAGTGGTTACTGGTCAGTGGTTAGTGCTAGACAAACAGTAGATGGATCAGGCAACATATACCATAGAAAGGATGTTCATGGCCGACCAACTACTTCGATGTGTCTAGTCAAAATCAAGCAAGCTGCTCCTACCACACTGAAATCTCCTGACCTATGTTAGAATGATGAAAATACAACCCCAACCTTGCAAGAAAACAAAAAAATCAATCAAAAAGGATTACCTATATCATAGAAGGTTAAAAATCCATTCATAACAGCTTTCATATAAAGCAAGTACCGGATATAGTACAAAAAAAAATAGCATGGAAACTGGTGATGCAAAAAAAAAAAAAAAAAAAACAAAAACCTGGATTGTCAAGCTGAATTACAAATCGATATACTGCTCATTCGTATTCCTCAAACAAAGGTTCAAATCGATAGCTTGGATACTTCATTTGAAAGCAATTTTGTTTGATATGCCTCGTTATTGTCAGGCTGCATGGAAACAACCATTTCCAATGTCAACCTAAAAAGACAAACAAGAAACTAAAATGGCTATTTCCATCTAACCTTAGTCATTGGTGCCACAACAAATGCTTGCACCTTCCTTTCCAAAGAAAAATGTGGCTTTACATAATCATGTATCTAAAAAGAGAAGCAATTATATCAAACTAAAAAGTTAAGCAAGAAACTAATGCATAAAAAAACGCAGATAGATCACGTAACCTGAAATTCAGATGAACATATTGGCATCTTTTCCCCAAAAATTGAGATGCCTTTCTTTGCTGACTAAAACTCTTATCTCGATTCATAAGCCATTTTGTTTCCTATGCCTCATTATTGCCAAGCTGCAAGGAAACAACCATTTTGAATGTGAGACAGCTATAAGACTAAAGGATATCCTAAAAAAAGGAAAGAATCAGGAGTCTACCACACAAAAATCCTATTAGAAACGTATTCCGAAATAGTCATCTAGTTGAAAGTATATGCAAACGTAAAAGCATTCTCTACAATAGCAGAGCATGATTTATCTACTTATTATCCTTTCCTGGTGCCATTCCATAAAAGAAACCACAAAAACAGGGTCTTCGAGCTCACACTGCCTAGTAAGGACCAAAAAGCATAATACTCTACATCAGCTAGAGAAAAATGCAAAGCAAAAACAAAACTCAAAGCATCAGCCAGACACTTGCACTTATCACCACCACCCTTGCCAATCTACCATTCATAGAGCCACCGACATTAGAAATGCATGCCATCCAGAGGATAGGAATACAACACCATAGTTGAGGTAAATACTATTATAATAAACTATAATAAAATGGTAATACAAACATACATACAGAATACGGATGCATAGACAGATTCCAAATATTTATTATAGAAGGAAAATTCATAATATAGGAACATGCAAACTAATAAGACAAACATACATACAGATTAAAGATGCATAGAAAAATCTCAAATATTTATTATGGAAGGCAAATTCAGAGGATATGAATATGCAAACTAATAATACAAACATACATACAGAATACAAATGCATAAAACAGATCCCAAATATTTATTATGGAAGGCAAATTCAGAAAGATTGGAATATACAAACTAATAAAACAAACATACATACAGATTACAGATGCATAGATATATATATCTAGAATTTATTGACAAAAACATTCCCAAATTTCAGTCACATTCACCAACTTACGAGTTATAAACTATTAATTACACCATTTGAATACTAAATTTACATCATATCTTTACTATAAATTATAGAATATAGCAATGTAATTTGGAAGTAACATAAATATAATAACCAAAGATCGAGTAGATGACGATATAAAGGCATCGATAATGCTACCAAGGCATACCGGATAGAGATATGAAGGCATCGAAAGATAACTAAAACATCAAAAAGTCTTCCTCTCATGCATGGCGGACAACACTCATACTTCAAGACAGGATCTCCAATTCAAATGCTGAAAAGAAAAAAAACAAAGTAATAAGATGAATAAATAAAAAAAAAACAGGGAAACATCGGCAGATGCCACTCACTATCCACGAACCATTCGCCATCTAAAGGAAATTTAGGACCAATTGATGGTCGGTTTGGTCGCTGAGCCTGAACCACCTATAGCAAAATGTTTCATATCTTCCGGGGCTGACCACCGCAGCCAGAAAAATAGAGCAACCTCTGAGAGAGGCATAGACAGGAGCTCTTTGACATCTTCATTATCACTATCATCTTCATGGCCACTATCATCTTTATGGTCAAATTGATGATCATCCGACGACCATGAGCAACACGAGAGCTTTTTCTTCTCCTATACTCCATCTACAAAAAAACAAAGCATACTATACCTTAAACAATAGAATAGCCTAAAAAGATATATCCACCATTCTACCGTTATCCATACAACTGCACATCTAAAAGGACTTGAACCAAAACAGAAGACGCCTAATAAAACAATGAACGATGAAAATGACATTAAGCAGGAATCTCAATGGACCACCAACAATTGAATAGTAATACGTAACTGAAAAAACAATGAATCATAGAGACTAATCTTCTGGAGAGACTGAATCTCATGGATCCAAGTAGAGAATCAAACCCGACACTGAATCCTAACCAAGGAAAAATAAGAAAATAAAAACAATGCTTGTGTTGCTCGAACCTAAGCCTCAGCCTACGCATGCACCAACTCCCCTCTGCGCGGCACTCACACGCGCCGCATGCCCGCACTCGGCACACACCGCACCCCCCCTCGCGCTCACGCTTCGCCGGCCACCCAGCCGGCATGGCGCCATGCAGATATGCAATCGAGTGAACTCCCTCCTCCACTCCTTTAACCCCACCGACCATGCGGATCCATCGTGTGAAATCGGCCCCACCGACCCAGTAGCGGTGGCAGATCCCCTCCTACCTCGGCAAGCATGTGATTCGAGAGCCAAACAACAAACCTAAAGAGACACCGAAAATGAGAGAAATCGAAGAACAGAGACCAATCGGAAGGGGGACCAAATCCACAGCCAAAATCAAAATCTACACAACTAATTACATCAAAATGGAACGCTGAAAATGGAAGGATTAGAAGGGAAATGATGGACCCTAGGAAAATCGCCTCCTCATCGCCGCTGTTTAGAACGCCGGGAGAAATGAATCGTCGGGATGCAAGAGAAATCGATGAACAGAGACAGGTTTGGAAGGAGGGCAAACAAAACCAGAGTCAGAATCAACAGCTACACAACTAATTAGAGCTAATTGACGGCGGAAATTGATGGAATCGAAGAAGAATCACGAACCCTAGCAAAATCGCCTCCTCATCGCCACTGTGAAGAACACCGGGAGAAATGAAGAGGAGAGAGGGGAAAGTGAAATGACGCGTCCCAAAAGTACAAACACTGACACCTGCGTTGCGTTGGGGCCCGGATGACAGAGGCGTAAGACAAGAAGGAGCACGGCAGAGCGTAGGATGCGTCCGATTTGCATCGGACGGCATAGAAATTCGGGTGAAAAGGAAACGTGTTTCACCCGGTGAGCTATAGATTTCCCGTTTAAAAAACGCATGTCTAGACACTTGCGTTTCTCGGGCTCTATATATAGTCCCATCATTCTTACTTCGGTCTGTGCCTCCTCCTGCAGCGTTCCACACCTTCACCTTTATCCCTTCATCACCGTCGGTCTAATGGGTTCGTCTGCCACGACCTTGGCAAGTTAGACGCGTGCTGCAGGCTGCTTCAGCGGCACACAACGGACACCACACCTCCACCTCGTTGCTCATCATGTCCCGCACAGCGCACACCGTCCGTGACAACATCCCGAAGGCCGAAGCAAACATTTAGTTTTTGACTGGGCCGTTAGAACAACTACAAATCTAGCCACGGTCCACGTAATAGCCCGTCCGGTCCTCTACTGCTATCATTGCCAGGCCCATGTAATGGCGCAGTCTCGAGCGGATTCCCATTTCCCAAACCTCTCGAGAGGCATCGGGGCTGCGGCGATCTCGCCCCTTTGGTTATCAGCCTTTGACCAACAACAATCTTAAGTGGTGCCAAAATTTTGGAGAACACTCGTGTGTTGGCACATAGGGATGAACGATGAAGGGATTAGACTTGTTATGCATTCCAAGCTTAATATAGGAGTTAAGTTACTCCTATCTGACAAATGCTAATATGTACTACTTCACTTCATGACATTCATCTGCCCATCGTTTTAGTCAGTGCGCTACTATGCCTTAATTTCCCGTTAGTTACACCAGCCTACTTGCTTTGCAAATTGCATATGCGTTTAGAACTAACTTATGCGAAAAGCTAGGTGTGAATTATCATGTCATTTTCTTCCTTTCCCTTGTGATGGTAGACAACTGGTTGTCAAGATCTGTGCCTGCTTTTGGCTCATCATCATATTATTTTTTGCCGACGATGTTGCTATCCACAATCAAAAGGGAATAGTTCTCCAGATATACGGATTTGATGTTTGTCCGAAGTAGTTACCATGATTGGCACTTTGGTCTTTGGAGAACACTCTCTTTTATTAATATGGTAACTTGTGACCTGCCCTGATGTTGATTATGTCTAGCGGTTGCGTTCAAGGACCTGCTGGCTGCTGCTTCTGTACAAACATCTAGCACTAAGTTTGTGGTACGATGGAGAATAATTCATTTGTGGGTTGCTATTACAATAATTTTTCTAGCGTTTAAGTCAAACTGTCATCAGTAAATTTGCAACAGTGCATGCATCAGTACATAGGGGACAGTCACTTGTACGAAACTTAACTCCCGAAAAAATATGCCTACCTGTTAATGTTATGGCTATGCAGGAGAAGGCTAATTGATTTCCTGACTCCTTTGGAATACAAAGGATTGTTTTATAAGAGTAAGACTCCAAACTAGGAGAATGGGAAATAACTTTAACATATTTGGCTGACACAATTGTTACTAAATCTTTAGTGGCTGGCTAGTAAACTGAACATGATCATTTCAGCCTGATTCAGACTCCTCTGGCGTTGCTAGCTTCCCTGTCAGCTAATGGAGCAGTGTTCTTACCAATATGACGGCTAGTACTATATATTTTTGTGCGTTTTTGTGCTCTCTTTTGGTTCCTTTGGTGTTGTGCTAGATAATTCTGAACAAAGATATGAGAAGAATGAAATTGACTATTATCATTTGACTATTATATTATCTGACTATTATATTATCTGGCTGTCTGAAATTGACGCTGCACAGTCCTTTCCACTTGTATGCTAGCAAACATATATCATTTTCTAGTGTGCATGTTCAGTCGAGAAAAGCTTTGGTCTAACCTCGAGCTAGTACTATTTGTGTCGCCCAACAACTATATCATGCTAACAGTGACGTATAACAAGTCACCATTAATGAACAACTATGTCAGCATCAGCATGTCTTGGAATCAATTTATTTTCTTGAGTAGTACATAACAGAGGGATTACCTTACCTACAAAAAAATTCCATAGCATATAACAAGATTCCCCATTATTATGTTCTATGGTGCTGGAACAAGAACCCTCGCCTGCGACGGACACGCTCATGCTCCGGTGGCTCTTCACCTGCATTGCTTCAGCATTCAGCAATATATTGGCTCTTCACTTAGATCCTGTATGTAACGCGGGATTTTTTAGGGGTGAAGTTGAACTGAGTTCTATATAATTATTGCAAAATTCTAAAACAGGCCCTGAACTTCAGCTAAAGGTGTGGGTGCAGGCGTGCAGGATATATACTTCATACCGTACCCGTCTTAATTCTCATATTCCAGAAAGCTATCAGTGCTGAACCTTCTGTGTCCCAAGGCTTCGTTACCCTGTTTACAAGGACAATGTAGTATAAATCTGAGGTCTCTCGAGTCTGGACAAGTTTGGTGCATCTCGCTTCGTCGCCTTCGCCTGTGTTGGAAAGTTTCCGCGCTGTGAAAGCATGTCTGCGTCCAGAGCCCATGTCTCCATCCATCACACATTTGTTCGCTACTAGTACGCACTCCAATCTTGCGTAATCCGAAGAGCACGATTAATTCTGAGCTGTGCGCTTGTCCCTGCAGTTGGTCATCATCTGTCTGTCGTGGTTTAGTTGTTGACTCGGCGATCCACGGCGAGTCGGCAAATCAATGGGCGGACGCTCCATAAACTTCCCAACCAACAATTCCGACGCGATTAAAGCCGCTGCCTGGCCTCCATTCCACAGTCGCGCACGTTCCATGCCGCCCGCCCGCCGCGATTACTTCTCTTGCGGTTCCGGGTTTACATCCTTAGCTTTTCGTGTCGGGCATTGTGTGACGTACGTACACCCACGGGAAGAAGGGGATCGTGGACAGGTCAGGCCAGAGATATGACAATTGACACGGCTGCCCGGCGTTGGCGTTGGCGCCGCTTTACCCGTCTGTCCGCCGCCTCATCATAAATTCAACGTGTTGGTGAGAAAACACACGACAAAACAGACGAGATCGCGCAACGGCTTCACTTACCTTTTCTGGCACGGCGTACAGCAGCTAGCGTACGTACTCGGCTTTGTATGTATCGCGGCATCGCCTACTAGCTAACCTCCTCGGCCACGTACTCCAGTCAGTCCAGTGGATCGCAGCACCGCACCGCACAGCCATCGCTCTCTAGAAGTAATGGCCACTCAAGTTAGCTGTTGCATTGCAATTATACACCGTCTCCCGTCGTGGCTCGGGCCTAGCCTGAACTCTGCAATGCAAAGCCCATCATATCCATCCATCACCCCACCGGCCCGTCACCACCAACCTCGCGTCGCGTATATTAACTCCACCTCGCCGCCCCACTCTCCACTGCCACTGCCAGCTCGCAGCAGCAGAGCAGCCTGGCCTGGTGCCGAGATCGACCGAGCCTCGGCCTCCACTCCACAGAGCTAAGCTAGCACTAGCAAAGACGGACAAGATGGTGGCGTCTCGGAGGTTCAAGCCCATCGAGGAGTGCAGCTCGGAGGGTCGGTCGGAGCAGACGGTGGCGGCGGACATGGACGGAACGCTGCTCATCTCCCGGAGCGCGTTCCCCTACTACCTCCTCGTCGCGCTCGAGGCCGGGAGCGTCCTCCGCGCCGTGCTGCTGCTCCTCTCCGTGCCTTTCGTCTACACCACCTACATCTTCTTCTCCGAGTCGCTGGCCATCAGCACGCTCGTCTACATCTCCGTGGCCGGGCTCAAGGTGCGCAGCATCGAGATGGTGGCGCGGTCCGTGCTCCCAAGGTTCTACGCCGGCGACGTGCACCCGGAGAGCTGGCGGGTGTTCAACTCCTTCGGCAAGCGGTACGTCATCACCGCCAGCCCCAGGATCATGGTCGAGCCCTTCGCCAGGGCCTTCCTCGGCGCCGACAAGGTCGTCGGGACCGAGCTCGAGGTCGGCAAGAACGGCAAGGCCACCGGGTTCATGGTCAAGCCCGGGGTGCTCGTCGGCGACCACAAGAGGAAGGCAGTCGTCAAGGAGATGGGCGACGCCGTGCCCGACGTAGGCATGGGGGATAGGGAGACGGACTTTGACTTCATGTCCATCTGCAAGGTATGAACTGACGTACTACGATCCCCTGGCTCAGCTGCTTGCTTTTAATTTTGAAACTGATACTTCAAACGCATGACGGCTTGTTGAATTGGTAACGTTCGACGTTGTTTTCTGATAATCTGATCTCGTGGATGCGTTAGTATTTGGTAGCACCTAGATTCG
The DNA here is from genome assembly GCA_015847255.1 of Hyparrhenia diplandra. Taxonomy (NCBI): domain Eukaryota; kingdom Viridiplantae; phylum Streptophyta; class Magnoliopsida; order Poales; family Poaceae; genus Hyparrhenia; species Hyparrhenia diplandra. The sequence continues at coordinate 29,413 of JADLZK010000225.1, read as the reverse complement.
CAACTACTACAGACTATTTAGGCTTGAACCGGCCAAAAGAAGAAAAAAAATCTGGGATAATTGCAGTTTGGATTTTTTTTTTTTTTTTTTTTTTTTTTTTTTGACAACACCCAAATGTTTCGCAATTTAGGTAGCATCTGACCGCTGATTAAATGACAATTGTTCAGTTTTTCTTCCGCCTCGACTGAAGGCCACCCAGATTGGAATTTAAGACGGGCTTGTAAATTTGGTCTGACTGACTGACTACGTATAGCCAGTAGCACCAGCTAGACTGATGATTTGTTTAGTCTGACTATAGCATCGTGGTACAAAGCATCGGCTAGTAGTATGGCTATGGGTTTTGTAGTCCAGGTGGCTTTTGTGTTTAGAGCTCCAAGTTTCTCTTTTTAAAATTTCTTGTACTCTCATCACATCATATAATATCGTAGCATTAAATGCATAAAAAGATACATGTCCTGAGTATTAAATATAGATAAAAAAAATAAATTAATTACACAATTTAGATATACCTTACGAGACTAGATTTTTGAGCCTGGATTTACTCCATGGTGGGGGTAATATTACCATAAATAAATGAAACATCTTCTACAGTATTTTCATAGTTCCTTTACATCACCAAATTTTGGCCAAACGTTTGGCCTGGAAACACACCCTGCTGTGCTGCTGTACGTACTTCACTAATTTTCGTCCATTTGTTTTCTCAAGAAATTCAGATATTGTAGTCCATGTCAGATCTTTATGACACTGTACACACGGGGTTAATGAACAGCAGCACCTACGTACAGTAACAGCGACTGTCCTAATGTGGCGGCACTGCGCCACTGCCATCATCCTTAATCGTACCCTGATGATCAGCTCAAGGTGGTTGTCAGTTGTCACAATTTGCGGACGTCGGGGATCATCATCGGTTTCATTGACGGCTGGTCCGGACGGATTGAAGGCGCGTCCGTCCGGCCTCGGCTCCATTATTTACGGTTGTTGTTTGGTGGAGAATTCATGGCGTCCTGTCCCCGGCCCGGCCGGGCGCAATGAAGCAGACCGGCCCGCAGACATGAAAGCTGGAGCTGAGCGTGCCAGATCTATGGCTGCTGCTTTCTTCCATTCCGCCATCGTCGTCCGGCCGGCCAGCTTTGCACCGGAGTAAATACTCTGTTCGTCCGGGGACCGTCGTCGTGGCGCTGTCCGTGTGCTGCCCTGCCAGCAACTACCCGGACAGTAGGACTCTGGTGCTGCTGGTTTTGCGGCCGTGCTAGTGAGATTGTCGTTTTTGACCGTCTTGAACTATTCGTTTTATTCGTAATTTATAAAATAAATAATTACTACAGTAAAGAATGATACAGTAAAGATTAATGTCCACACCGATCGAAAATTACTAGAGAGTACCGAGTGATGTGCTACACTGGTCACTGGTTGACTGTTATGACAACGTGCAGGAGGCGTACCTGGTGACGTCGAGGAAGTACAGCCCGGTGCCCAAGAGCCAGCTGCTGAGCCCGCTGATCCTCCACGACGGCCGCCTGGTACAGCGCCCGACGCCGCTCGTCGCGCTCGTCACCTTCCTCTGGATGCCGTTCGGCTTCGCGCTGGCGCTCATGCGCGTGTACATCAACCTGCCGCTGCCGGAGCGCATCGTCTACTACACCTACAAGCTCATGGGCATCCGGCTCATCGTCAAGGGCAACCCGCCGCCGCCACCCAAGAAAGGCCACCCGGGCGTCCTCTTCGTCTGCAACCACCGCACCGTGCTGGACCCCGTCGAGGTCGCCGTGGCGCTGCGACGCAAGGTGAGCTGCGTCACCTACAGCATCTCCAAGTTCTCCGAGCTCATCTCGCCCATCAAGGCCGTCGCGCTGTCGCGGGAGCGCGACAAGGACGCCGAGAACATCCGCCGCCTCCTGGAGGAAGGCGACCTGGTGATCTGCCCCGAGGGCACCACCTGCCGCGAGCCGTTCCTGCTGCGGTTCAGCGCGCTCTTCGCCGAGCTCACCGACCGCATCGTCCCCGTGGCGATCAACACCAAGGAGAGCATGTTCCACGGCTCCACCGTGCGCGGGTTCAAGCTCATGGACCCTTACTTCTTCTTCATGAACCCGCGGCCGACGTACGAGATCACGTTCCTGACCCAGCTGCCCAAGGACCTCACGTGCAGCGGCGGCAAGTCGCCCATCGAGGTAGCCAACTACATCCAGAAGACGCTCAGCGGACAGCTCGGCTTCGAGTGCACCACCATCACGCGCAAGGAGAAGTACAGCATTCTCGCTGGCACCGACGGCCGTGTCCCGTCCAAGAACAAGGACAAGGAGGAGAAGGAGAAAAACTAACGGCCAACGTACGTCGCTGCTGCCCAGGAGACTTCATGCCGTTTACTGCTCAAATTTATTCCGATTAATTGTTCCTTGTCGAGAAGTTGGCCTATTACTCATTGTTTTTATTTTTAAGAGGACCATGTGATGTGGGCCGTGTACTAGTAGTACAAGCTTGATGATCATATAATTATTATCTACACAAGTTCTTCCTTTTCGCAACAAAGGGCGGAAGAGTTGTTAGGCCCTTCTTAATACAAAGTTTCATCACATAGTTTCCAAGAATACTACATCAGCTTTACACATTTTGAGTTGATGAATGAAACATTTGTAACCCCTCTCAATGCACAGGTTTCACCTCACAAAATTTAAAGTTTTCACACTGAATATGCAGAACCAAAAGCTTTCGCACTGTACGTTTTGCTAAAGAAAATAAGAATTGACAACTATAAAAAAGACTTACGGATGTATGAAATATTGCAAGTGTAGGCGGAGCAATTTTTGCACGAAAAATGCCTCGACTTTTTCATTTACAATCATCTTGTCGTATACGTTTGAATTTTATGATTTTGAAATTGAATTTTTTGTAACATCTTAGGATGGTGAAATTATAAACATGAAATTTGTAGATCTCGTAAAGTTCTGAAACTCTGTAATTGACAACTTTTTCATTTTAAATTACTAGTGGGACATTTTTTTTTTCACAACGGTAAAGACCGAATTTCATTACTGGAAGCAACGAAATTACAGGAGTTTCAAGCTACGCACACTCTTAGTCACAAAGTTTGAACCCGCCCACACCTGTGACCACCCAGGGGACCCAAGTGTGGGCTAAACCAGGGCGTCTAAGACCTGCCCATCAACAGAACTGATTGCAAAACGCCGAACGCGGAAAGACTTAACTACAACATCCTGACTCAGAAGGAAAAAGTTCTCCTCAACCAGAGGACTAACTACACGACCAGGTCCTAAGGCTATTCTTCCAGATTTAGTTGTATCGCCTTCATGCAGCTTTTCAACCATTGTACAACACCAGCTGTTGATCACCCCTTGTGCTTTGCATCCCCTGGCCATGGAAGAAGAGAGCAGCGCGCTTCACCACCTCTGCAGCTTGATTCATCTGTTCCTGCATGTCTTCTTTCAGGAGCCCTGACCAATATGAAAGAAAGGCACAAATTAAGCAAACAATCTCAGTAGGAGATTTTATGCATTTTTTCTCAAAGCAAATGTCATTTCTCATTTTCCAAATGCTCCAGCACACTGCTGCCAATCCCACCATGTGCATAGTTGGACATTGTGGGAGTAGAATGTGAATCCAGTGCCAATATTGGTTAAAATTTCCTGGTCGATAATCAGCACCAAGAGCAAAAGCTAATAAACTCCAAATATATTTTGCAGATGGGCATTCAAAGAAGATATGTAACATAGATTCATTCTCAGGACAAAATGCACATTGTTCATTGCCCTTCCATTTCTTCTTGACCAATACATCTTTTGTTAGTATGGCATTTTGAAAAACCAGCCACAGAAAAATCTTAATTTTCAGCGGAATTTTGGCTTTCCATAACTTCTTCATATTTATACTCTGCTCATCTTTACACAGATGCTTATAGGTTGACTTAACAGAGAAATTCCCAGATTTCTCCCAATCCCACTTTGGTATGTCCCTTCTATCATTAGGACAGAACCAAAAGATCATGTGTTGCAAATTTCTCAATTGTTCTTGCAGGTCTTCATATAACCATCTCCTAAAAGTTAATTTCCAATTTTTCCTTTTCATCTCATGCACAGTAAGTTTCTGCTCTAGATTAATCTCATAGAGCCTAGGAAACTTGTCTGCTAGGGGCTAAATCACCACACCATCTGTCTAGCCAGAAGCTAGTGGATTTACCATCTCCCACAATCATTGACCTACCTTTTAGATAGATATCTCTAACTTTCAAAAGGTCATTCCACACAGGGGAATTCTTAGGATTTTTGGACAGAAAACAGATTGTATTATTTTTGAGATACTTCTCTCTAACAATATCATGCCGAGATACCATTGCCATTCTCTATTTTCCACCACCATTTACATAGTAAGCTAATATTCATTTTTCTCAGGTCTTTAACTCCCAGACCTCCCTTCTCCTTAGGTTTTGGTAATTCTAATCCACTTGACTAGGTGATATTTCTTCTTAACTCTACCCCCTTGCCGGAAAAATCTCTTCCCGATAACATCCATTTTTTCAAGAATGGTAACAGGTAACCAATACATGGACATAGTATATATTGGAATGTTACTCGGACATGAGTTGATCAATACCGAGTCTACCTCCCAGAGTAAGGGCACTGCCCTTCCATCCATCCAATCTCTTCATTAATCTTTCACAAAGTTTCAACCAATCAATTACATGCGGTTTAGTTCCTGCCACGGGGACTCCCAGATATTTTAATGGCCAACTTCCAATAGCACAATTGAACAAATTGGAATAAAGGACGCTTTTGTCACTATCTTGACTAATCATCACTAACTCACTTTTGGAGAAATTGATTTTCAACCCGACATTTCTTCATACAAATATAATAACAGTTTCAAGTTTGTTTGCTTGTTCAAAGATCATCTTGTAAACACAAAATTGTGTCATCGGCGTATTGTAAGATTGCAACTCCATTTTGCACATAATCATGCACAAGCCCCTTTACCGGACCATTTTTTTTGAGCTACGTTGACCATTTTAGCAAGAGCATCGGCAGCTATATTAAACAAAAAGGAGAGAGGGGGTCACCCTGTCTCACCCCTCTCCCAGATTTGAAATAACTGCCAATTCTGTCATTGACCTTGACACTAACAGTGCCAGAAGTCATTACAATTTTTATCCATTCACACCACTTTGGACCAAAACCCCTTTGTTCAAGGCAGTCAAAGAGAAATTCCCAATTTAGCTTATCATAAGCTTTTTCAAAATCCAATTTCAGGATTATACCATCTTTCTTTTTGGCTCTAGTATCATGTAGGATTTCATGTAAAGACATGATCCCATCCATAATGTTCCTATCCTTGAGGAAACCAGATTGGCATTTGTTTATAATCTTGCCCATGACTTTGTCTAATCTTATCATTAGAGCTTTTGTGAAAAAACTTGTACACCACATTTAGAAGACATATGGGTGCGTATTGCACGATATTATTTGCCTCTTTGATTTTTTTTGTAACGGAGATATCACACCATAGTTTAATCTGTCAATATCCAATTTCAACTTGTAAAAGTCATCAAACGAGAGCCATTATATCTACTTTGATAAACTCCGGCAATGCTTTGGTAAAACTCCACAGAAAAATGATCGGGACCAGTCTTTGTGTTTTTTTTCCATGGAAAAAATAGCCTCTTTGATTTCCATTTCACTAAAAGGTTTTTGTAATTCTTCATTCTCCTGCATAGAAACTTTTTCTTACGGTTCCCCAACAATTTGCATCCATGTGCACCCCCCAGAAGGAGGAATAGCCCCGAAAAGTTCTTTGTAAAATTACGTGGCATGATTAACTAGATTCTCTTCCCCTTCAATAACATTGTCATTGTGGTTAAGAGAGAAAATGGTATTTTTCCTCTTCTTTCCATTTGCCACTCTATGGAAAAAGGCAAGATTATTGTCACCTTTCAAGTAACCAATTACTATTAGCTCTTTTATGCCAATAGCTCTCTTCTTCCTCCAAGATTCTTAATAATTCATCAGTATAAATGTTTTTCTATTCGGATCATCCACGTACAAAACGTTTTCTTCCTCTTTTCTCTCCAAAATCTCCATTTCCTCATTCAAAATTCTCTTGTATTTTCTATTATGCCCTTTTTAAACTTTGTCCCCATCCTTTTAGGAATTTCTTTACTCTCCCCATCTTAATGCACCAACCGTCCGGAGGCGGACTTGGCTTTGATGGGTTTATTCCGAATTTCTCTTACTTTTTCAGAAAACTCACTTTGTTGCAGCCAAGAGTTCTCAAAGGAGAAAGGTCTAGAACCAAATGGTTGGCTTACATCTGTCCTCACAATCAAAGGATTGTGATCGGACATGTTTACGGGTATTTTCCTCGGGTTGCAAAGGGGAAATTCATCTTCCCAAGCACTAGAAATGAGCACTCTATCAAGTTTTTCCAGAGGGGGTTTTCTCTATTATTACTCCATGTATACTTTCCACCCAACGAGGGTAGATCTCTTAGTTCATAAGAATTGATGATAGAATTAAAATTGAGGAGAAACTATTCTCAATGAATCTCTTATTTTTTTCAATGCTATATCTCAAAATGTTGAAATCCCCCTGCAATTAGCATAGGATATTTTGCCTTGTAGCAAAAGTTTGATAGTTCGGTCGAGAAACTATCCTTTAGGTCATCTTGGGCGGCCCATATACATTTACCAAAGCAAAATGCTTCTTTAATCTTTTGTCCAAAACATTTGCTATTATCATGTATTCACCGCTTTCAAAATTCTCCACTTCAAATCTATCCTTTTTAATGCCACTTAACATCCCACGACTTTCCTTTTGAAGGAGTCCGTAACTGAACTCATTATTATTGTCAAATTTTTTCAAGAACTTGTCGAATACTTTTTTTCATAGTTTCCTCAACACCCACAAAATCAGCCTTGTGGTCCCGGATAAGTTCCCTACTAAAGGTTCCCTGGCCCTTTTTGGCCACCCTCTACAATTCCAAACTATTCCTATCATTTAATAACTTTTTAATAGTTTGCCTATTTCTCGAGATTAAATCTAGGGCTAACCTTAGATTTAACTCCTTCAGAGTTCATAGAACCATCAAAAGGTTGGCTCTTTGAGACTCGGTCTTCTTCTTTCTTTTTCTTTGCAGATTTATTTTTCTTGCACTATGGAACATAACAGAGTCTCATCCTCAGTTAGGACCTCCGGTCAAGAAATAATTGTTTCTTACGAGGGAGGATTATCATCCTCCAAATTTTTCTTCTTGATTAGCAACAGCCGAGGTTGCTCATTCAATTTCATCCTAGCTATCTCAAGATCTCTTAACATATCAATTTTCTCAAGAGACACAGAATTAGAATTAATCCCCATATGATTAGCTAGAGTTACTATGTGAGAATTGTCCGTAATCGCAAAGGAGTTACGAGGGGAAATAAAGTACCGATTTTTTTCAATCGCCCATCCTTTTTGGCTTGCGACTTTTGTCCCACCATAGCTTGATGTAACACCCGTGTTTTGCATCATTTTTAAAAAATCACTAAAAATTTGAACTTTTTATAATTACAACTAAAACTTGATCTATGTTAAAAGCTAAACCGAAACCCGATTTCGAAAAACACGCATTTCAAAAATCCCACCATATAGAAATAGGAAATCTTGTTTGTTGTTTGTCGAGCTTTATGGTGACCAGAAGATGCAAGGTAAGTACTAGATTTTAGTTATGGAAGTTTAATGTTGCATGAGTAATGATTTACAAATCATCTCTGGGAATAAAATACCCGAAACTTCGTGTGTACCAAATATATATATTGAATATTTTTATGAGCGCAATAAATAATTATTCTCGACAATAAAAGTCATGGGAATATGAGTGTGCTTGTAAGAATATTTATAAAATATATATTACACATGAAATGATAAGATTGGGGAAATAAAAGTGTGTGCACCCATGCGAATATTTATACGAGTACAATTGGATAAATATTTTTCATGAACATAGATCATGGAAATATACATGTACTTGTATAATTGTTTATAACAAGAATATATACATGTGGCACACACAAAATAATAGGGAGAAAGAAATAGGAGGAAGGATAAAAGAAAGAAGAGGAAATGGTAATGGAAAAGAGAAAGGAAATTCGAAAAAGCCATCGGGCTCATTCTCTCCCTTTCCCTCCTTTCGCCCAGACTCCACCCCCTTCTCCTCTCCTCTCTTTCCCATTCACTGAAAGGCCGGCCCATTCGAACACAAGCCGAGGCGAGGGCGAGCCCGGCTCGAGGCCATTGTCGCCGAAGTCGCCGTCTACCTCCGTTCGATACGCCCGTAGCGGCGACTACGCGGCTTGATGGCGCCTGAGCCGCCGCTCCCCGGCCGTCTTGCCATGGCCGCCAGCGTTGGCGAGGGCAGGGCATTGCACCACCATCAGCGTCGCCTCTACGCGACACCCGGACAAAGGAGCCAGCTCACCGCCGCTTGCCGCATGGCGTCGGCCGCCCGCGGGGAGTCGCGAGCCCGGATGAGGAGGCAGCTGCGCGGTGCTGTAGGCGAAGACGAGAGAGCGGCATGCCCGTGGAGGGGAGTGCGGGCGCGGTAGGACACGGAGGCTCCAATGTCGGCCGTCGCCGACGCCCGGTTCAACAGCGCCTGATCGGCGCGTGCGCCATGGCGGGGAAGACAACCGGCGCGTGGACGCACGCGGCCGGACGAGAGGACGGCCACGGAGCAAATAACACGTCGACGGCGCGAGCCACGCAGCTGGAGCCAGCTGGAGGTCAGCGCCGCTCGGAGATGGTCGGAAAATATCGTGCCGGCCAGGGAGCGCCGCGGCGCCCCTATAAATAGGCCCCCGGGCTCTCGGTCGAGCTCGCCCCAGCCACTCCCGGCTCCGCCGTGCTTCGAACACGCGGTGCTCGCTCTCTTTCTCCCTCTCCCCACTCCTCTCAGCGCCAATAATTCTTCCCCAAATCGGGAGAGACGTCGCCAGCCAAACAGGTCGAGCTTCGCCTCGGCCCGATAAGCGCGCCTACGGTCAAATTGATGGTCGGTATGTGTCCCGACCCCTCTCCTTTCAATTCCCCCAAATATGGATCGTTGCGTTTGTGTAGCCCGTCGCACGCCGCCGCCGCCAAAGCGCCGTCGCGGCCGCCCGCCCGTCGAGAAGGCAACCCCTCTCCGCCACGGGGTGCCGCGCCAGCGCCTTGAGGGCGGCGGCGAGGCCGGCGAAAGCCCACCTTGGCGAGCTTCGAACAAGGGAGCACCATTCCGGCGAAACTCGGTGAAGCGCGCCGTCGGGAAGCGGGCGGAAGCGTCCGGCGGCGCCCGTCCCTTGCGATAACGCCGTCAAAGCGCGACCCATCTGAGTCGCCCGCCGCCCTCTCGTTTCCCTCGTCCGCGAGTTAAGCGGGGCGACCCGTCACACACGTGGCGCCGCGTGGCAGCCACCGTGGCGTCCACCCTGGACCCACGTGGCACCCGGGGACCCACGGCGTCGGTTATGCAAATGCATAGAGACGGCTGTGTACACATGGAAAATTGCTATGTACACCCGGCAAGAATCTGTACCGCGAAGTTTAAAAAGTATACTTTCCAAAGTGTCAAAAAAAATTCCCAGAAAATTTGTAAATTCATTATTTGATTTATAGAATTTTATCATGTAATTAGTTCAATTTTATTACATGATAAAATTATATTATAATATTACCCTAATGATTTAATTAGGGATTAATATTATAAAATCCATATCTCATGCAAACTAACTCCGTTTCGCGTGAAACGACTTCCATAATTCATCAAAAATCTAGCTCTATGCATCTAACCCATTGCCACCATAATGTTCTATGTTTGTCCTATATGTTCTAGTTCAAGCTAGGGTTTTATCGCCAGTCGCCAAGTAGATTCGGCGACCGATTAGAAGCTTCCGTTCGGGCAGAGCTAGGATCGTTCGACGCCGTGCCGATTCGTAAGAACATCCCCAGGCAAGTCCTTACCCCCTTAATCATGACCTTAATATGATGATATAATGATGATGATAATAATAAATCGGATTAGTAAATAGTGGTGTGAGCCTGATAACGTAGCTATGGAGCTAAGCCGGATGACGTAATCATCCACGTTATCTACTCTCATACGTTGTGATCAAGAGAAACATGAGAATGCCTAATGAACCCTAACCAACAAAAAGAGGTGAGTAGTGGTAGTCTGGTAGAGCCTAAATACCACGTCGGGGAATCGCCGCGAGGGGTTCTGCGGAGAGATACTCGCCTCCCCTAAGGACCGGTTTATAGACCTTCTACCTGGTATAATATTACGTACAGCCACACGCCGTTTATGGGGCGGCTTGATTCACACCCCGTTGGGTTGAGGTACAATTGGGATCCAAGGTGGCCGGAGCAGGCAAACGACCTATTGGGAGCAGATGTGGGGAGAGTGGCCCCATGTTCGGTTGGCGTGGATCTTTGAGAGTGGTCTTCCACGGAAGTGTTTGGGCGCGGTGGCGCAGTGCTAGAGGCACATATTGATGATTTGAGATTGAGAGTGGTGTTGGCCGGTATAGGTTGGGTAATTAGGTATTACCTGTAAAGCGTGGGTGATTTGGTATCACCATATTGTCTAGGGTGATCGTCATCTTAGGGTGGCGTGTTGTCCTTCCAACCCCCGAGAAGTCGTGGTGAAGATTATACCAATATACCTAGGGTAGCACCCAAGCGGCACGGATCTCAAGTAGGCTGTCTAAGCCAAGTCGCGGTGGTAAGGGCGGTGTCTATCGTGTGGGGAAAAGTGTACAACCTCTGCGAGTTAATTGAATCTATTCGAATAGCCACGTCCTTGGAATGGGCAAGTGCTAGGGCGAACACCTATGATTAGATATACTTTTTGATGATGACTAACATGTGGTGTCATGACGGCGGTGATGACATGAGATAAACCGGGAACTAGCGAGAGCAGTTTTAGAGACTACGCTAGGGGCCCAAACCCTTAATAATTACAACCCCTCGGTTTGGGACTTGCCGAGCACGTTTGTACTCACCCCCTCTATTTTACGGATATCGGCATATCCGAAGGTAAGGTCATTTGTCGGGCGAGGAGACCCACGGCGTAGAAGTTTACAAGACGTTGCTTAGGAGAAAGGCGTAGAAGTCCGGGAATTCCATCCGCGCTCAAGTTGCACGCGGAACATGGAGTTGTGCCCGGACGGTCTAGCCCTCTAGCGGACCCGTCACGGATAAACCAACGCTTCACGGTTGGCTACTCGCTTCAATATAATCCGAGTGGTGTCTTCAACACCGGCTGTAAAAAAGTACATCTATCCCGTGTGTCAATATATGCTGGAATAGTTCATCTATAACTGATTTCCATTACCGTGACTCGGTAGCGTATTGGTAGCGTGATCCCCGGCGCCAATACGCGAGATTAAAAGTCCCATTAAGAAGTGGGGCGTGACACTTGATCCCCTCCGCTTCCCCGATCCTCTTACTCTGTCTCACCTCCTGCCATATATTTCCCTCCTTGAGTTGAGATTCCTGCTCCTTATCATCCACTTTGCTCCTTTTGTTAGCTTGCATGTCTCTCGTTAGTTGTATGTTCTCGACGGCTTTCTTTGTTTCCACACTAGGAACCTCAAGGTCCGTACTTTCCATGTGAGTATCATTATGTGGGTCATCCACATTCATGATATTAGCACTATTAGTAACAAGCATCACCTTCTCGGGAACCTCCGCCCATCCTGGCTTAGCAAACAGTCCTCCCGACTTGAGATATCCATTTACGGTCCCTCTTGAGTTCCCTTTGAAAGGACTCATGGATCTGACCACATTCTTGTCAATGTCATTTATCTCCACTTCCTCGGTCATAGTGGTTAATTTCTTGTTGGCGTGGATATTTCTAGGATATCATCAATGCTAAAAAGCTATCCTTAGCTGCCCCATATAAAGCTTCTTTGGCCTCAATGGTTTTAAGAGGATCGGACTTGAACTTCTCAAGATTAGACCCATATTCATTCACCACGGTCATTGGCCACTCATTGATTGTTATGCAGCTCACTTTACCGGGTTGATAGTCTCAAATGATCCAAAAGAAAGATGATCATCCCCAGGTTTGATTAAGTCACCTAGGATCAAAGTCTCATTGTCACTTTGCCACCTTGGACCATTATCCTGCTTTTCCTTCTCCTCAATCAAGTCCTCGATTCACCGGCAACTGTTTTTCTTTACCAAAGACCTTTGCTTCCTTTGCTAGTGCGGTGATGTCTGTTGAGTCACTCTTGTATTAGCACCCATCCTCTCGCTTTGGTGAAGGAGGTCCTTCATTTTGCTGTTCTCTTTCATTCCTGATCCATTTAGTTCCAGTTTTGGTCTGCGTGTATCCATCTGTGGAACTTCTCTCTCGGAAAGTGAAGTCATAGAAGTAAAAATCCGACAAGCCATCCACGTGGGTTTGGGACTTTTTGTCACATCTCTGCAGCCCCTATCTTGACCCCGACATATTCATTTTTGTGCGCAGATTGTTCTTATCCACCTCCAAAGGTAGACCCACCTTGGAGGCAATCATACGAACATTGGAGTAAGATCTTTTGTCAAAAGGTATGAAGGTAATTAGAACCAAGCTACATCGAGCTGCCTTGGAACCGATGCTTGAGGTTCCATTTTTCAATTCTCAAGCGGCAGACATCGGGCATTGATCTCATTCTCATTTCAGGGAAGAAAGCCATATCTTCCAAAGTGTGTACATTTGGGAACTTCATTTGATACTTGCCTTCATTCACCTTTTTTTGCATACCACCTCCACAAGGAGTTTTTCCCGACTTTTGATCTTGAACTCATTCTCAATTTGCTCGGCGTGTTACTTGCCCCGATAAGATAGTAATCAGAGCAGTTGTGGACATATCCTTAATTCCTTCTTCAGTCTTAGCACTCTCAATGACATGAAATCCTTGCCCATAAGCAGACAGCCCACAGATGGGAGCTATATACTCCCATGGCATTTTTTTAGCACAAACTCTTGCTACATGCCCTTCTTTGTTACATCTTGAACACACAACTGGATTGGAGCAAGCACTTGGGGCATGTCCCACTCTGCCACATCTTGAGCAGAATTGTCTTTCAGTCCCTTTAAAGTCTTCCTGCATTGCTCCCTGAACCTCCTGAGTTGTACTATTAGTCTTGTTTGAAGAAACTTCAACAGCAGCAGATCCCTCTCCTTGAGTTTTTGAAGATTCCACCCTTTGTTCCCCCAACAAGCATTGCCACGATCTTGGCGAAATGTACCCCTGCCCGTTGCTCCTCTCCCATTGTTGCCAGTTCCACGACCTACTGCAACAAACTGTCCCCCATCTCCTTCCCTTCCTCCATCTCTTCCTCGGCCCCGCGGAACCCAATTGCGATTAGCCTGGTTCCCTCCCCTGTTTCCACCGTAACCTGTATTGTACCTCAGAGGGTACTGGCGTTGGTTTTGATCCATGTTTTTTCTAGGCTGCCAAGGAGCCTGAACAACCTGCGAAAACGATCGAGTATCACCACCCAGCGTGGACCAAACCTTGCCTGCTCTACGGAGGAGAGCAGACTCAGATTTGGAAGGATTGATCGAGGTAGAAATTGGAACTACGATCTCTGCACAGACTCCAACCCTAGCACTACGCGACCATAAGTGAACTACTCTCGCACTTAGATCAGCATCGGGGTGTTAAGCTCACCTCGTGTGGGCGGAAGCCCTTCTCGCTGCTTCTCCTTAAAATCTGGAGGAATCGCTAGGGTTTCGTGCTTCCTCCGTGGAAGGGAGGGAAGCGGCAACCGTGACCGGGGTCACGCGGCGTCGCGAGGCTCCCGTGTTCCCGATGTGGCTCGAGCTCGGGGGGATGCAAAGGAGACCCATCCCCTGCTCGATCTCTGTTGGACTCACCTCCGTTGGTCCACTCGCTGCAGGGGCCGAGATCTGGCGTGCCACGCACCAGCGAGAACGTGCCCGAGATGCCCGCTCCCCGCGTGTCCGCCTCGCCCCTAGCCGTGCTCCACGCCGGGCCAGTGCGTGGAGGTCCACTGCGCCACCTGCGCCCGCCCGAAGTCGCCCGGGGTCCCCCGTGTCGGGAGGAGAGAGCGACCCATCCGGCACTCGAGCCATATCGGCCAAATTGAGCTTTTACAATACCATCGGCCGACATGTCCTAAATGACCTGGAGAAACTCCCTAAAGCAAAATTATAGACCTCGAAAAGTTACGAAATTTTGTAGTTGATGACTTTTCGATTTGAGTTCGTTTAGGGTCTCAAACAATTAATTTTACTTGGTTTAGGACCTTAAACAGGCAATGTACACTCTGTTTTTCTAAAATATGTGGGTAGCTTAGAGGGAATCTACACAAGGAATAGTGTGATGTAAGATATCAGTATCTACCAAGAAAAATTAGTATTTCATTTCTTTTTAGTTTGTACTCCACAAGCAGGTGTCTCGTTTGTATCTTCTAATATCTTTTCTAATAAAAATTGGAAATCTCTTGCCGCCTTAAAAAAAATGGACTCTACTAACAGGTGCCGGTCGTTGCTACATTAGTCTCAAAATTTTCAACGCTACAGGAAGAACATGAAAAAGTTAAGATCATCTAAGCTATAATCTATCTAGTCCTAGGCAAGAGCCATAAAAATAATCATGGGCACTGATTTAATAGTGTAAAAACAATTATGAATATACTGCTCCTCCGTTCCAAATTGTAGTTCACTTTGGCTTTTTTAGATACATTGATTTTTGCTACGCACCTAATTATACACTATGTCTAGATACATAGTAAAAGAAATGAATTTAGAAAAGCCAAAGTGAACTACAATTTGAAACGGAGGAAGTATTTGCTTGTATAATCACAACCGCAACATTTAATCAAGCAACAAACCTTAATTGACACTGAAAATGTATCATTGGAAAATGTATTATTGAAAATTTTCAGTGTCAATCCATGTTTTAATTCTTTCAGTGTTAGTCAAGAATTTAAACTATTTTTTCGATGCACTACAATTTAGATGTTAGTTGTCGGATATCGATGTAGGCGACTATTTGCCATTTCGGGAGATAGATGTTACCTAGAGATACAGGAGGCATGCTGGTTAGAGTTGACACATCTGCTATAGCCTGTCGCATTTTAGCCCTACCGCTTGTGCGTACATATCGTGAGACGAGAGATGTTGAAACCTCGGTTTCCAACTAGGGGGAGGAGACCTCCGCTCCTAGCTCTGCTCGGTGCTCCAAGCACAAATGAGAGTGAGTGACTAGGTATAATAAAGAGACTGAGGTCTCACAATGTGAGAGAAACCTCTGCTCGGTCGGTGCCCCGAGCGGAGTGAGGCTGGAATGGTAAAGTATGAGAACAAGTGAGCACTGCGAACTTAATGTGTTACTCATGTATTCACCAACCTCTTTACACTGGGGCACTACCCGTTTTTATAGCCACGAGGTTACCCGCTTTTATAGCCACGAGGTCGAACCTCGGTCCATTTATAGGTGTGACCCTCGAATATTCCTTAGATATTCCTTAAGCTATCCTAGAACTTGAGGGCATTTCCGTCTTGCTCCATCTGTTACCGCCTTTAGTTCGCGGGCCGCCATCCCAACTCATCACGAGCCCATGTTGGGAGTTGGGCTGGCCTCCGCCTTGCTTCTCTGCTGGGTGATGTTCCTCTACTCTCTGGCCACCTTCGACCGATTTCGAACCTGAGGCTCGAGACCTTCACGTGGATCGCATCTCGAGGCGGAGGTTTTGCTGCCTGCACACTCAAAACGCCTATAGGTGGACCTCCGTCGCTCTTCTTACAGGCCCTCCCCTGTCTCGAGTCGGACCTTCGCTCTAGCTCGCTTCGGGTCTCCGCCCACTCGAGGGTCGGCCGGCCGAAGGTCCTTCCTGCTCACCCCGCATATCTTAACAACTCGGTGAGTATAAGCCTTCGTGGTCTGAAGCCTTCGTGGCTTTAGTTCACCATGTCCCAACAAGAGACATTGATTTAAAACAAGTTTTATACTTGTATGCAAAGTAAAAAGCTTCCATTGCTCTGTCCATCCATCAGACCTGAACAAAAGTACACAAACCAATCCATCCACACAAAAAAGTACTACACAAGTACAACCATATGACGCCAGGTACCCACAAACCTAACAATCTAATGAAGAGGGGGAAACGAAGAATACGATAATCATGATCTTGTGATGACATGACCAGTTAATCGAGAACAAGGCGATTCTTAAAGATCTCTCGATCGACGGAAGTCAACGATGTAGCCTGTCGTCCATCACCAACGATGTTGTGGCCAGAAGGGCTCTCGATGCCTGGGTGGCGACGGTGGAGAGTAGTGTGTCGAGGCAGTTGCTGAACATTTCTTTTTTGAACCTCAGTAGAAGGTCCAAATCTGAACAGTATAATCAAGCAACAAACCCAATGATCTTGAGCGCGGAGAGGGTTGACGGGAAACTACATGTGAGCTATCAGGCCTGCCACCAAAAATAGCCGGATGAAGCATATCTCATTTAAATCCATCTGCTGCCGGTACAAAAGAATTAGAGATTGGTTAAAATAACAGACGAAGATGAGATTGGGTATTTTGTTCCATAACTGACCTTGCAGAAAGGGAGAGATCCGCCTGGACTGTGCACGCAGCCTCCTCAAGATCCTTTCTTGTGACGAAGCCATGACATGTAGCCTGAAAACATATTCAGCAAGGAAACTGACTGCAATGCGAGCACCCGAAATTGGAGATGGGATTGGGAAACGAACATATGCCCTCCTGCAGGTGTTGCCTCCTGATCTTGTCGTCCATGCTTAGAGCGTCCAATGCCTAGAAGGCGTTCTTTTCCACGTGGTGAAGGCGAACCTTAAGGCTAGGGATAGGTTCGGATCTATCTGTGATGTCGAAGGATAGGATGAATCAATCAATCGTAAAGGAATATCAGGAGTAAATCATGAATACAAGAATGCATCAAACATACACCGGAGGGAGAGGTTGGCATATACATAGGGCCGGCTCTAGGGGTGGGCAGGCAGGGCGCCGGCCGAGGGCCCTTGAAGATGAGGGCCCAAAATCATATAAACTATTAGCTAGGCACTGTTTGGATTGAGGAGCTCAAAGTTGGATGTACTTATTTTTTTTTTAGAAAAAGGCAAGGTGGATGTACTGATAACCAATGTCTATAATATCCTTATCTTTTAGAGGCTCTTGGTACGGTAGAGGTACATAGGCTTACCTAGCGTCTAATTTTGCCTCTCTTCCATTTCCAATGATACATGTTCAGTGTCAATCAAGGTTTTAATTTTTTCAGAGTCAATCAAAAATTTAAACTATTTTTTCGATGTACTACAATTTAGGTGTTAGCTGTCGGTTGTCGCTGTAGACGACTATTTACCATTTCGGGAGATAGATGTTAGCCGGAGATACAGGAGGCATGTTGGTTAGAGTTGACGCATCTGCTATAGCCTGCGCGCATTTTAGCCCTACCGCTTGTGCGTACATAGCGTGAGACGAGAGAGACATTGATTTTAAACAAGTTTTCATTGCTATGTCGATCCATCAGACCTGAACAAAAGTACACAAACCAATCCATCCACACAAAAGTACTACACAGGTACAACCATATGACGCCAGGTACCCACAAACCTAACAGTCTAACGAAGAGGGGGAAACGAAGAATACGATATGACTTTGAGTGTTTGACAGGCAGAGAGGCACGTAGAAGAACTTCAACACGAAGAAGCCAGTGCCAATGTGCAGCACGGGCACGGGCAAGGCTTATGCAGCTGCTGCAGTTGTGGTCGGGATCGCAAAGGCTCCCAGCTGCGGTGCTTCCTCCGGTGCCGCGACGTAGGCGGCGAGGTCCCGCGGCTTCACGTGCACGCGGAGGCCGTTCTTCATGAACAGAGTGAGCGACATCTTCTGCTCAACCTTGTGCCCCGGGACGAGCTCCACCGAGTGGCGCAGAAGCACAGCCGACGCGACGGACTTCATCTGCAGGTACGCCAGGTCCTTGCCCAGGCACGTCCGCGGCCCGCCGTTGAAGGCCACGAAGCGGTACGCGTCCTTGGCCGGCTCGAACCGGGTCCCATCAGCCGAGAGCCACCGCTCAGGCCTGAACTCAGCGCAGTCCTTCCCCCAGATGCTCTCCATTCGCCCAACCGAGTAGATGGAGTAGGTGATCGCTGAGCCGGCCGGCACCACGGTGCCATCGGGCAGCACGTCGTCGTCCACCACGTACTTGGAGTCCTGCGGCACCGACGGGTACAGCCGCAGCGTCTCCGCCAATGCCGCCTTCAGGTACACGAGGCGGTCCAGCTCGTCGAAGTCCAGCGGCTCCTCAGTCCACCTCCCGGTGTCGTCGCCCCGCGTCTCCCTGAGCACGGAGGCGATCTCCAGGACCACCTTGCGCTCGACGTCGCGCCTCAGCATGAGATTCCAGAAGAACCAGCTGAGCGCGACGGACGACGTGTCACGCCCGGCGAGCACGAAGTTGAGCGCGATCCACTGGAGCACGTCCTCTGGGAACGCCTTGCCATTGCCGTCGCGCTTCTTCATGAACCTGGACATCAGGTCGTCCGACGGGTTCGCCTTGCGCGCCGCGATGGCCTCTGTCATGTACTGGTCCACGATCGCGAGGCTCTCGCGGAGGTTCCGCTCGCTGCCGACGCCGAGCGCCTTCTTGATGCGCCACAAGCTGGGGAACAGGAACCTCTGCATCGTCGCCTCGGTAGCGGAGTCGAAGGCATTGGCGAAGGGGTTCTCCTGCAACCCCGGCGACAATGTCTCGGGGTCCTTGCCGAAAGTGAGGCCGCAGATGTTGTCGAAGGTGAGGCGCAGGAGCAGGTCCTGGAGGTCGACGCTCTCCGCGGCTTCGCAGTGGTCTGCGAGGATGCTCCACAGGCGGTACTTGATAATGCGGTTGGCCCAGCGTGCCATCGCCTGGCGCAAGGTCCGGGTGGTGAACTCGAGCGCCGCCGTCTTGCGCTGGAGCAGCCACGTCTCGCCGTCGGAGTTGAAGATGCCCTGGCCTAGGGAGGTCGTGGAACGCCGCCTGCCACATGGGGCCCTTGGGGTAGTTGTCGAAACGCGCGCGCAGGATGTGCTCCAGGTTCCGCGGGTTGCACGTGACGGTCACCAGCCCTTGGCGCTGAGCGAGGAACGGCAGCGGCAGGATGCACGTCTGATACGTGGCCGCTTCCCCGTGGACCGCAGGTTCTCGACGATCCAGTCGTGGAGCCGCGCCCGGTTCAGGGACGACGCCGGGCAGGCTGCCGACGAGTGGCCACATCCGCGGCCCGGACAGCCGCCGCGTCAGCACCCAGAACCACACCATGTACGCCGAGACCAATGCCGCTGCCGCCAAGGCGACGGCATAGGGGTGCGAGTGCAGCACGCCGGCATCAAGTACATTGGCCATGCCGGTGCGTTTTAAGCTTGTAATCGCACCTGGTTGTAACGGCACTGTGGCGATATAATTAGGAGGGCTGGGTTTAGGCGCTGCGATTAAGAAATGGCGCTGTTCTTGGTGAGTTGGGAAATGTGTTTGGCGCCCTCATGTATATATATGTCCTCTGCACACGAGCCGTGTGAAGAGGCTTTCCTCTGTGCCCATGTCTCGCAAGATTTTGAATTCGTCAAGGACAAATAAAATGCGTTGCTCATGTCCATACTTCTTGCCTTCTTGCCCATTCTGCCGAACAAGAATTGGCGGTGTTCCTCACTTCAGTGAACGTACTGGTAGTGACTAATCTAACTCGGGTTGGTGCCTTTTGTTTCAAAGAGTGTAACAGAGAGCAAGGAGCGCTGTAGGTATTGGACAGTGGTTTTGCTATAAAAAATTCAGTGCGTGTGTGATTCTTTCAAGAACTGTCGCTTTCTTTCTTGTTAGTGCGAACTACCGAGAAGGTTGCCCATACTTTAGCAAATCTATTTCGTCAAATATTTCAACTTTCACGTACTAGAACCATGCATTGCTCTAACATCGGCCTGGTAGCAATAGTTGGTGAGAAATATGTTGCCTAATACTTCCCATCCAACATGGTATCCAACAAGAAAGACAAGGCTCAAATTAAATGCACAGAGCAAAAAAAAAAAAAAAAAAAAGGTGAGAGTTGATTCACAGTTTCACACTAGCACAGTGGGGCGCGCTTCGCTGCGTCGGCACTGATCTAGTGTTTTTTTCTCGAATATGCGAAGTGGTTCGAGAGCTCAGACACACGATGCTACATTTTAAAAATAACTCCCATAAACTTGGAGGGTAGAGCGCTACCCTCTACCCAAAATTCCCTAGGTGTTTTTGCGGCAGCTTGCACGCACAGTTTTGCCTGTGCCATAATGACCTACTCCCCTCCGTCCCAAAATAAACGACGTTTTAAGTTTTCGTGCCACAAGTTTGACTCGATTTGTAGAAAATACGTAGAAGATTTAAATCTCCAAATAAATTTGTTAAAAAACTAGATCAAAAAGATCTTTCCAATGATACTAATTATGTAATATAAATATTAATCCTATTTTAAGTATATAATTGCTTCGGCATATGTTTCTCGAAGGAAAAACGCCGTTTATTTTGGGGACGGAGGGAGTACAGCAAGACAACAGGCATTGTGTTCCTTCCAAAGCTTCCAAAACACCAACGTTGAGGAGTGAGTCGCAACCCTTTTTCAGTTGACATGCAGCCCGACCCTCAACCTCTTCCAACACGACAACGTGGTCGTTGCTATTGGCGGTAGCGGCCGACCCGAGGCGCCGCAGATGAAGAACCAAACCTCTCTTGAGTACGGGCAGCAGCTTAGGAGGTGATCAATGGTCTCGGCGCCGGGTCGCACAGGAGCATTCCTCTCGCGCCTCTAGACCATGTCAAGCCCGCCGATCGATCATCTGGCGTCTCCTGAACACGAGCCAAAGGAAGATCTTGACACTCGTGGCAGTGATCAAGTGTTGTGAGAAGTCACAAGGATGGGTGGTCAAACAGATGAGTATTTGGGAGAATGGTGCCGGTTAATCTGTTTCTCTTGAAGCCTTGAATTGCTACGGCGGAAGACTGATTATTTAGTCGATTATATCTATCTGGAAGATTGAAAGATCGATTATTAATACTAGCAAGTACATTGGTGTTGTCTTATAACTAGTCTCATATAGTCTTGGCGTAATTTAAGGCGACTTAATAAACTACATATACATTGGTTGTCTTTGTAAGTTGTCTCATAGCAACTTCGCATTTCCTTAATTTATGGAGAGAGAGTAAAAATAAGATTGTGAGGTACATGGCGATTAACAACTCATACAATGGTAAAATAGTTGTCTCATAGTCCTAAATTTTAGCTCATGAGGTAGTTGTTTCCTTAACCACCATATTCTCTCACCTCTCTCTTTCCTCCACATCAGCAAAAATCCTACGTGGCAATGCATGAGACGGCGTATAAGACCGCTCACGATGTGCTTGCCCTAAGGGCAGGTACATTGCTACACGTCAGCCGTCTCATATCTCGTCTCATGCAACGCCATGTAGTATTTTTGATGATGTGAAGGAAAGAGAGAGCGAAAGAGAATGAGGTCGCCCTTCGCGAAAACAACCGCCTCATTAGCTAAAATTTAGGAGTGTGAGACAACTTATATACCATTGTATGAGTTGTTGTTGTTGTCATGCACCTCACAATCCTATTTTTTTCTCTGCCCATAAATTAAGGAATTGCAAGGTACTATGAGATAACTTAAAGGAACAAACCAATGTATATGCTCTAGTTTATTAAGTCGCCTTTAAATTACATGTCCACTGATGGACAAATTATGAGACAACACCAATGTGCCTGCCCTAACCACCACACCCATCCTCACCGCAAATCCAGGAGGGGAGGCTGGATCTTGACCTGGGAGGCCTGTGCGTGGTGTAGATGCTGAAGACATAATATATATAGCAGTTGTCAACAAAATAAGCTCGACTTTGCATCATAAGATGAAGACATACTGAAGGTAGTAGCTGTAGGCAAAATGAGCTCCACTTTGCATTAATTCGACTCCGTCTTTCCGATGCATCCTGCTTAGTGTTGGTTGCATGATCACGGTGGCGATCAAGAGGAAATAATTAATAATGTTTTTTCCCGTACGGGGTTTTGAACCCAGGTTTCATTAAGCCGAAAGGAATTTTTTGTTACAAAGATTCTTAGTCATGCTACGTCAAGTCGTCTGCAAGAGGCAGGCAACCATATTTTAGAACCGCTTCACATCTTCACTCTGTTTCGCTCTGAAGTAGCTTTTAGGTGACGTCTCAAAAAAAAGTACAATCTTACTTTGTTTAGCAATAAATCGCAATCTTACTTTTTCTTCTTCTTCATCATTTTGAGGCCTTAACATGGGCCGCGATGCTATAACTCAGTTACGGAAGGCCTATGTAGAAAAGTGGGTAGGTTTTCACAAGGATGGAAAGCCGGCCCAGTATAGCACACTGACAAGTGACAACGCCTGCCCATCTATTCTAGTTTGTCTGCTAAAAAAAAAAAAATCTGTTCTAGTTTGTGAGGGTGTTTCTACTGCATCACCAGACTGCGTCACCTGATTGAGGTTCCTTGTTTGTCATCTGAGAATAGCTACGGACGAGATAGTGCGAGGGCGAGGCAGCGCTGTATATATACTATATACCCCTTGCATGTTCTAATATGACGTGTAGTGTAGACATTTTGTTTGTTTGAGCTTGGGTCAATTTAAGGTCATTATCTAAAAAAAAAAAATTTAAGGTACAAAAATCAAAGGCAGAAGCAGCATCTTGTTTTGTCCTCAAACTCAGCTAACTTTGAATAGGTCTAACGAAGCTGAGTAAACACACTACGAAGCATTTTATGCTGGATCCAACCGAACATAGTTGGCGTGAATGTTGGTGTATGATCAAAGTTAAACTATTTGATTTAAACAAAATCAAAACTGCATGTTGTTCCTAGTTAAAATTGGCAGCACGTAGCCAATATATGCATCAGACGGTCTTGTACGTTACATCACATATGATCAGGTGTGAATTGTCCACATGGGTGGATCCAAGAGAACTTATGTGAGGGTCATGTCATTCTCTTTTGTAGGCACCTGCGCCAACACTTAAGGGCCAGTTTGGATTCAACCATTCTCCTTTAAAATTAGAGGGGCAATGAGGGAGAATTAAACAAAATTACTCTTCAATCTCCTCCAATCCCCCAAAGAGATTGAATGATCTAAAGAAGCCCTAAAAGTACCGCCACTGATAACATTTTTTTTGAGGACGGTCCCTGCCTTTGTCTCGGCACTACCTAGTTCCACCCCTGTTCACGTTGAGGAGGAGATGGATCTACTTTCTATGTAAGACTTTGTTTTTTTTTTTTTTTTTTTTTTGTGACGTGCAATCTTACTGCAGGCCTCCATAGACCTCGCCGATTGAGTGAATCTATCAAAACATACAAACTTCACTATTTTTATTTCTCCAAACCCTAAAATCCTTTTCCGCCCTTGACTGCTCCCTCTTCGATCTGCTCTACGACGACTCGAGGCATTCTAAGTTGTCTTACCGACCTTAAAATAACCTTAAGTGCACTAACCCAACCGGATCCTCTCGGGACGATGTTCAACGGTCATAAGAGAGCACAGGACCAAAGAACTCTCACCAAACATTTCAATATGTGCATTCTATCAATCTACGATCTGCGTGTGTTCCATCATCATGTTGTGGATTGTTCGGTGTTCACCAGTTGTACAATGCACAAGTCTTCACCGGCAACAAACTGGGAGCTACTACGCCACTTCAGCCCAACTCCACGGACGGGCGGCCCGCCCACTCGACAAATAAGCAGTTCAAAGACGAGGACGACCCGAGCCGAGTGGACATCGTGGGGTTACTTAGCCTTGAGGACAAGGCGGTCGACCGGCAAGCAGACCGGAATCGAAATGTTTTTCCCTTTTGTCGTTCTTACTAGTTCTTCCTAGTTCTTCCGAGTCAATTACCAATTCCTCTATTGTAATGAATTCGAGATGCTATTTTGATTCCCGGTCAAAAACTAGAACCCTAGACACTATATCTCAGTATTGATTAGTTAGCGAGATCATCCCCCCCTAACAATTGGTATCGATTGCCTAACCACGAACCCTACCCCAAATCCC
Source organism: Hyparrhenia diplandra (assembly GCA_015847255.1). Classification (NCBI taxonomy): domain Eukaryota; kingdom Viridiplantae; phylum Streptophyta; class Magnoliopsida; order Poales; family Poaceae; genus Hyparrhenia; species Hyparrhenia diplandra. The sequence goes on along the minus strand of JADLZK010000225.1, from coordinate 5,326 downwards.
GATGGGAACTGGAGCGATCCACCACGCACACTACACCGTTCGGCGAGAAGACTTCGGCGCCATGGAACCTAATCTCCAGGTCGTGCTCGACGAGATCCGCCAAACCAACACCAACCTCAATCGCCCGTTTAACGAAGCACAACGACATTTGGAATCGGCGGCCGTGGAGCTCGACCGTGCTTCATCTTGGAAGCGCCGCCCGAATCGACAGCGCCTCCACGCCATCGAGTCGCCGTCCTCGCGGACTTCATCAACGACATCGCCGCCGCGGCGTCTCAACCCGAGGGCATCCGCCGGCGACATCCGTGCCGGCGGGGCCGCTTCACCATGCTCGGTGACCCGCGGCCCCCTGATTCAAGCAACCGGCCCTCAAGTGGTCACCCTCGCCGACGACCTCCGTGGCCGAGTTCGGGCCATGGCCCCGCGACCATCGGCACCGAGCTCCGCCAACCGTCCCCTGGACGTTTTCACAACCACGCGCGGCGGCGGCGAAGCTCGGTGAAGCGCAAAGAATAATAACGCCCATGGGGCCCTCAAGATACATCATCGGATGTTGGATCCGGGACATCCTGCATCAATATCCCTGTCCGCGGTATGAATTTTGACCATGCTAGTTCTTCATCGTTACCCACCACGACCCTCCCCAACAACCAATTAGGCCACCACCACCCCCACCACCTCCCATCTCAATCCCACCTGACCCCATTCACTACCTTCTACAAAAACCCAGATTCAACGACTCACTACTCAATACAACCATACACCCATTCCCTCTCCTACTGCAAATCCAAACCCACCACAATTCCACCATCAGCAGCACCAATTTACCCATCACCAATTCCCAAATCCAACATCCCCAAACACAAATCGCCTTCCTAAATTACCGTTCAACAAATTCAATGGTGAAAAACCCAGATTGTGGCGTTCAAATCTGCGAGAAATACTTCCTCATGAACACCGTGGATCCATCGATGTGGGTCGATGTTGCGTCTATGTACCTAGAGGGCCCCTGGCGCCGTTGGTTCGAATCCATCGACAACACCCCAGCCATCGAAAACTGGAACTCCTTCGTCAATCTGCACCCGATTCGACCGTGACCAACACGAAGCCCTCATTCGCCAAACTCTTCCAAATTCATCACACTACCACTCGTCCGGGAATATGCCGACCGATTCACCAAGCTCCTCGACCGACTTAAAGCCTATAATGCCTCCACCGACCCCCTATTCTACACCCAACGTTTCATAGATGGCCTCAAACCTGAACTTAAGGCTATTATTCTTGTTATCAAACCTTCGAGTCTGGATGCTGCGATTTCCATGGCATTGGTGCAGGAGGAAGTGGGCGCGGCATCGTCAAGCAAATGGGGCACACAGGGGCAAGTTTCACCATAAACAAGCTATGCCTGCGGCTCCCCGTGTGGACAAGCCCCAAGCTACCCTGCCTACTACGGACGGTCAGACAAGTGCATCAGTCGACACCAAGCTGGCCGCAATCAAGAATTACCGCCGTGCAATGGGCCTCTGTTACAAGTGCGGCGAGAAATAGGGGCGTGAACACAAGTGCAGCAATCAGGTGCAGTTGCACATGGTCCAAGAAATTTGGGATGTGATATCTCCTGATGACACTATGGAAGAGCTAACTGTTGCAGCACCAACACAAGAGCACCAAGCATTTCTGGCCATCTTCGACTTTTGAGTGGCACTCGGCCGACGTCGTACTGCGGTTTTTTTTCGGGGGACAGTTCAAGGGCTCAAGATCACAATACTTTTGGATTCCGGCAGCTCCGCGTCCTTCCTCAGTGAGTCTATTGCTTCGCAACTAACGCATTCCACTGTCTCTCATGATTCTTGCCAAGTTCGGATTGCTGGTGGTTCCTTTCTGCACAGTCCAGTCACATTGCTGCAAGTTCCTTGGTCCATTGGATCAACACAGTTCACTTCTGATCTTCGAGTTCTTCCGCTTCAATCATTTGATATGATCCTTGGAATGGACTGGTTAGAAACATTCAGCCCCATGTTTGTCCACTGGAAGCATAAATGGATGCATATTCCCTATGGGGACTCTTCTGTGTTACTCCAAGGTGATGCAGTGTCATCTCCTCCTCAGTTGCTTCTGCAGGTTACTTCCATGGAGGTCTCAAACACGCATACGCCCATCTGTTGACCCGGTACCGCCACTCCCCCGTCCAAGCTATACTTGATCGGTCTGGCTGACTGTTCAAAGAAACTCCCCCACCATCAAGAGCTTCCCCATGTCATACCGCTGATCCCAGGAACCCAACCATTCTACATCCGTCCTTATCGCTACCCTCCAGCACTCAAGGACGAGATAGAGCGTCAAGTCCAAGAAATGTTGACACAAGGACTCATTCAACCAAGCTCCAGTTTGTTTTCCTCACCAGTCTTGCTAGTCAAGAAAAAGGATGGAACATATCGCTTCTGTGTGGATTTCCGCAAGCTGAATTCGATGACAGTCAAATCCAAGTACCCTGTCCCTGTTATTGATCAGTTAATGGATGAGCTACATAATGCCAGCTGGTTTTCTAAGTTGGATCTCCGCGCTGGATTTCACCAAATACCATTCTGTGACCGGTGAAGAGCCAAAAAACAGCGTTTTCGCATACATTCAGACAATGACGAGTTCCTCGTCATGGCGTTCGGGCTCACAGGAGCACCAGGATCATTCCGGGTGCCATGAATTATACCTTGGCACCGGGGCTTCGCAAGTTCGTCGTAGTCTTCTTCGACGACATCTTGGTGTATAGCAAAAGCTTGGAGGACACACAAAAAGAGCATCCGAGACAGTCCCTATCTTGGCTGAAAGGCGACAAGTGGAGACTCAAGATGTCCAAGTGTGTGTTCGCCGATGACGATCGGTTGCTTACCTGGGGCATGTCATCACAAGGCGGGTGTCGCTCGACCCCCCTCAAAAGTGCAGTCTATTCTTGATTGGCCTGTACCAAAGACAGTTCGTCAGTTGAGAGGATTCTTGGGCATTGCCGGCTATTACCGCAAATTTGTTCGCCATTTCGGTATCACAGCACATCCTCTTACACAACTCCTGAAGAAAGATACACCTGTTCGTGTGGACCACACGAGCATCGATCGGCGTTCGGCAAGAATCAAACGACCCTCGGCTCCTCCCGGTCACCGCGCGGTTTCGCAACCCTTCCATATCGACACCGATGCCAGCGGTGTGGGCATTGGTGCCGTGCTACACCAATCAGGTCATCCAATTGCGTACATTAGCAAACCACTATGCCCTCGCAACATGGGACTGTCAGCGTATGAAAAGGAATATTTGGCAATACTACTGGCAGTCGAGCATTGGCGTCATTACCTTATGCAAGGGCAGTTCTATATACACACTGATCACAAGAGCTTAGTACACTTGAATGAGCAGCGATTGAATACAGTGTGGCAACAAAAAGTGTTTACCAAGTTGTTAGGCCTTGATTACAAGATCCTGTACAAGAAGGGCTCTGACAATTCCGCAGCGGATGCATTGTCTCGCAGAGATCTGGATGAGTCACTTATGGTTATTACTTCTGCTACTCCCCAATGGCTCACAGCAGTTGCTACCTCTTATGAGAACAATGCCGAGGCACGACTCTGACACGCTTATCCTGTCGGGCCCCCGAGTCCATCGGCACCATATTCCCGTGCGAGTATCATTCGCTAAAAACCGCGATCCGGGCCAGCCCATGACTCCTCTCTGCAGTCTAAGGTACTCAAGGCTATGCATAATAGTCCTCTCGGCGGTCACTCTGGAGCCCCAGTAACTTATCAGAAGCTCCGTCAGCTATTTTCTTGGCCAGGAATGTATAAGGCGTCTTTACCGCATATGTCCGGGCTTTGTGATGTGTGTCAACCGAGCTAAGCGACCACGCTAAACACCCCTACTGCAAACCGTTACCCATTCCACGCCACCAGGGGAGTTATGCACTATGGACTTCGTGGAGGGCTTGCCAGGTTCAAGGAACGCCAATGCATTACTGGTTGTGGTCAACAAACTGACAAAGTTCTCCCACTTCATACCCACGGAAGCATCCGTTCGCAGCTTCTGTTGCTTTCGAGGTATTCATGGATGAGATCTACAGACTCCACGGTATGCCTAAAACTATCGTATCCGACCGTGATCGCATTTTCATGAGCAACTTTTGGAACCAACTCTTTCTCCTGGCGGGAATCGACCAACATGAGCACGGGGTATCACCCGGTCCGATGGCCGGGCGGAATACGTGTCAATCAATGCACGGAAACCTTCTTAAGGTGCTTTGCTCATGCTTGTCCATCTAAATGGGTTCGTTGGATTTCTTTGGCTGAATTTTGGTACAACTCCTCGTACCATTCTTCCTTGGGTCGTTCTCCTTTTGAGGCTCTTTATGGATTCCCGCCTCGACACTTCGGAATTGTTCCTCCCGATGCTACTCCAATCACGGACACGAACACTTTTGGTTGGCCGAACGCCCGTGATGCACTCTTTAATCGGAAAGACCTCTCAAGGGCCCTGGCTGCGTCTGCGTGAAGCGGCGGTAGGCAACAAGCACAGACGTAACGCTCTTTCCAAGTTGGCGATTGGGTGTTCCTCAAACTCCAGCCGTATGTGCAATCTTCGGTGGCTCCTCGAGCCAATCATAAGCTATCCTTCCGGTTCTTCGGACCATACAAGATTTTGGAACGCATTGGTTCGGTGGCATACAAATTGGCTCTACCAGTGACATCATCCGTCCATCCTGTGTTTCATGTATCCCAGCTCAAGGTGTCCAGAGGCCAACAACAGGTGACTCAAACACTACGGATGAACTAACCGCATTTCAAGTGTACGATGCTATCCTCGCAAGACACCGGACTTCGGACTCGATCCAGCGGAAGAGGTGTTGGTGCGCTGGGTCCAACATGCCTCCTGAAGACCGGCGACTTGGGAGAGAAGTCGCCTCTCCAAAGAACGCTTTCCGCGCGACCGCCCCGGGGACATGCCGGTTTCAAAGAAGGGGAGATTGTTAACAACCAGGAGCTACTACCGCCCACCCCCAACTCCACGGACGAGGCGGCCCGCCCACTGACAAGAGTTCAAAGACGAGGACGACTGGAGCCGAGTGGACATCGTAGGGTTACTTAGCCCGGAGGACAAGGCGGGTCACGGCAGACTTGGAATCAGAATGTTTTTTTCCCCTTTGCTGTTCTTCCTAGTTCTTCCTAGTTCTTCCGAAATAATTACCAATTCCTCTATTGTAATGAATTCGAGATGCTATTTTGATTCCCAGTCAGTAAACTAGAACCCTAGACACTATATCTCTGTTATTGATTAGTTAGCAGATCAT
>JADLZK010000224.1:0-85316 GCA_015847255.1 Hyparrhenia diplandra | reverse complement strand
GCCGATGCTCTGTCCTGCCGGCCCGTAGTTGTAGTTCCAGGGGATCTGCAGCGGGCCACGTCCGTAGTACTTCTGCCCCGCCGCGCACGGCCACTGTGTGTATGTCGGGTTACAGTAGACGTTGTTCTTGTTGATCTCGCTGATGTAGCAGAAATCTGTCGGTATCAACAAAATGCCATGCAAATTATGTCCCAAATTGATTAGCATGATATGCAGTTACACACGTACATTCGGTTGAAGAAAGATTACACTCGATTCAATCAACTTACGTCCGGTCTCATGTGTGGCGTGAGCGAAGAAGGCGGCGATCTCGCGCTTGCCATCGTCCCCTGAGCCGCCTTGGGCGAAGCCGGAGTACGCTTTGGCAGCGTCCAGGAACGCGTCGCGTGAGTAGAAGTTGCTTCCCTCGCACCCACCTCCGGCCTGGGACTTGATACCGTTAAAAAGCATCAGTGACAATGCGACCAACGTCCGTGTCACTGGTTGTGGGGGACGCCATTGCCATTGGTTGTGGGGACATCGCCATTGCCATTGGTTGTGGGGTCATCGCTACCGCCGCTGCCACTGCGGCCACCGACACGGCCGTCACCACCGTTGCCTTTGCAGGGGCCCGACTGGCACCCGGAGCCACAGTAGTCGTCGCTCTTGCCGCAGTAGCCATACTGGCTGCAGCAGAAGCCTGGCTGGCAGCCGCAGTTCTGCGCGGCGGCCGGACCGACAGCGCAGAGGAGCGCTAGCAGCCCGAGAGCCAGAACCGCCACGATCATCGGCGAGCTCGCCATACTTAGTGGTGATCAGTGCGTCAGCTCCGTGCTTCCTTGCTGCGGTGGAGCTTGAGCTGTGAGGTGGTTTGAGATGGCATGCTGGGTGCCTGGGTGTCGCCTTATATAGAGGTCAGGGGCACGGGTGCCCAACCTCCACACATGGCGTTCGACGTGGAACGCCAGTCACTTCAGCAACATGCACCACCGGTCGACCGCTGCCCTTAGCTGCCACGTTGACTTCTGGTTTGATATACCTTGGACACGGTCGCCGCGCACTTTATATCAAATTATTTCTTGATGCAAATGCGTTCTTTCTGGCCGTTTTTCGTGCGTACAAAGACGGCCGGCATCATCCTGCCCCAGCAGGCACCGGCACTGTAGCCGCCGTTTCTTATCTAGCAGCCGTCTATTATCAGTGGAGACTTTGCGTTTCCACAACGTATTTTTTAGAAACGGTCAGCCCAGGAAGAGCTCTCCATGTGATCGGTGCCGATGAGAGCGGCCAAATTTGGATTACTTCTCTTGTTTCCTTCGACTCTTGGGTGTCATTCTCGTTGAACAGGGAATTAATGTGCACATAGGTCTTGTGCTATGGTATATATATGCTCACCGGAAGGTAGAGACCATAAATATTCGACAGGTTTAGGGCTGAGTGTGCAAAATTCTATTGGGTTGTTGGCACGGGTATAAAAAATTATACTTCCTCCTCCGTTCTAAATTATAAGTTATTTAAAGAATGAAAACATTTCAAGTTCAAGGACCTCTTGTGGTGAAAAGGAAGACGCAGGAGGGCCTAGCGTTGGCCAAATGCAAAGGCAGGGTGCGCACCGAGGGCGTACCCCCAACATAGGTGTTAATATCTTTTTTCTTAATCACGCAAGTGCCTTGCTCATTTTGATATTATGAAGGAAATAGTAGTTTACACAAATTACACAACAACGGCGTATTGCACCTTATGGAAGTCTCGAAATGACAAAAATCTTTTCGAGAAGAGACCCAACGCCAAATATTTGGTTGAGAAATTTCGTAGCTCAGGGCCATCTGCAGTCTATTAGATTTAAGGATGATGTGAAATCATCCTTCTCGTGTTTGGTTAGATGCTTTCGCTAATTTCTCTGTATGTATCTCTAGACTCGTTTTTATTATATTAATGAAATTAAACTGTGGGGATCTCCCCATAGTCTTCTTGGTAAAAAACAGCGTATTGCACCGGCGAGCGCACCCACACAACACCGACACAGCTCATTTAGCGGACTACTTACTGAAGCAAACTCCTTAGGGGTTTCTTCTCCCGGCCGAAACCCATTCTTCAGCCCAGAATTTTACCATTGCAGTGAGAGCATAAACTATTGGAAGTTTCTAGCCTTCCTATCCTTCCAGGTCTCCCACACGATCAACACGAAGAGTGAGTCCGAGCGCCCGAAAGTCGCCGGTCCAATGAGATCTCCATTCGTGCCACCAGTGATCCGAAGCCAATGGCACGTTCCGCCCCAGCGCCATGGCCGCCATGCACCATAGCTGCCTGGTGTACGAGCACTCCACGATAATGTGATCCATCGTATCGGGTGCTTGATCACAGAGGAGGAGCTTGTGTGTCGGGCGATGCCTCCTTCGCCAATCCGCCCATTGGCGCCGGGCGGATGGTGAGCCGTGAGGAACACCTTCACGCCGCAATGGGGCCCAAATCTCCCAAACCAGCAGGCACCGGATTGACGTGACCCGAGGTGGAGCGCCTGGTAAGCGGAGTGGACCGAGCATTTGGCGTCGGATTGCCATCTCCACGTAAGTCGACCGGTGTTTTCAGTCAGCTGGACGTTCCAGATGGCGTGCCACACCCGAAGATACATAGCTCTTAATATAATAATTTCATTAATTGTTTGTGTTGTGATGAGCGCTTACAATTGCCACTTTACCAGTGAACGCACACATGAATCATAGATACTTGCTATATGCAATCTGCATATTACAAACTGCTTCGTTATTCATATCGAATAAACAGGTCGCGAGCCCTGCATTATTTTTTTATCTCCAATACTAATACGTAATATCAAATTTTGGGTTTCACTCCGGTCGATGGTATATAGAGTTATATATATAGTTCTCGAGCCATGAACCCAACACCTCTAGCAAAGTCAGGTTGCTCCCCGGGTCGACGCCAAACTGCTGGCAGTACTGCTGGTATAAGCTCACCCGGTCGTTCATTTCATTAGGGTTGTTTCCGTTGCACTCGAGGGCGCCATTGATGGCTCTGATGGTGGCGCCAAACCCTTGTGGCATCACCCCGTGTACATTGTTCATCCAATACCAGAGGGCCGTCTTGAACGCGATCACAGGGTCCTGCGCCACGGTGTCCGGGCTCCCGAGCCCGTCGAAGCCGATGCTCTGTCCTGCCGGCCCGTAGTTGTAGTTCCACGAGATCTGCAGTGCACCGCGTCCGTAGTACTTCTGCCCCGACGAGCATGGCCACTGTGTGTACTTCGGGTCACAGTAGTCACTGCTCTTGTCGATCTCACTGATGTAGCAGAAATCTGTCGCCATCAACATGCCATGCAAATTAATAGTATTTCAAATGATCGGCATGATATATGCAGTGATATGCATCGAGTTAGAAGAAAGATTACAAGCGATTCAATCAACTTACGTCCAGTCTCGTGTGTGGCATGAGCGAAGAAGGCGGCGATCTCACGCTTGCCATCGTCCTCTGAGCCACCTTGGGCGAAGCCAGGGTACGCACCGGCAGCGTTCAGGAATGCGTCACGCGTGTAGAAGTTGCTGCCCTCGCACCCACTTCCGGCCTGGGACGTGATGCCGCTGAAGAACGCGTCGGTGACGACATCACCCACGTTCGCGCCACTGCCTCCTCCGCCACCACTGCCGCCGCCGCCGCCGCTCCCACCCCAGCAAGGGCCTGACTGGCACCCCTTGCCACAGTAGGGCTCGGTCGTGCCGCAGTAACCGAACTGGCTGCAGCAGAAGCCTGACTGGCAGCCGCAGTTCTGTGCCGCCGCCGGACCAACAGCGCAGAGGAGCGCTAGCAGCCCGAGAGAGCCAGAACCTTCAGGGACGTCGGCGAGTTTGCCAGACCCATTCTGATGATCAGCGCGTTAGCTCAGGAAGAAAATGCTTCCCTTGCTGCGGTGCAAGCTTGCGGTGTGAGGTGAGTTGAGATCAGGCATGCTGGTGTCGCCTTATATAGAGTTCAGGACGCCGGGCGTGGGTGCCTAACTTCTCGCCGCATGGCGTTCGACGTGCAACCTCTGTCACTTCGGCAACTTGCACCACCGGTCCACCGCTGCCCTTAATCTGCAATGTGGACGTGCGGTTTGGAACTTTGGATACGGGGTCGCCGCGCAATTCAAATTGAATTATTCCTTGACGGAAATATGTTCTTTCTGGCTGTTTTTCGCGCGTACAAATACGACTGCCGTCATCCTGGCCCAGCTGGCACTGGCACTGGCATTAGCCGCCGTATATTAGTGGAGACTTGCGTTTCCACAACGTGGAAACGGTAAGCGCAGGAAGAGCTCCATGATCGGTGCCGATGAGGGCGGCCTAATGTGGAATACTTTTATTTCCTCTCTTATTTTCTTGGACTCTTAGGTCATTTTCGTTGAACAAGGAATGCGCACTTTGGGTCTTGTGTGCTAATTATAAGTATAAAGAAGTAATGGGCTCCTTGGTTCGGTACTCATACGAAGGCAGGGACCCATATATTGCACGTGACTCGTCTAAAAAAATATGTATATATTGCACGTGACAAGTGTACACTAGTGTCCAAAATTCTATCTGAGGTGTTGTTGCGAACTAATAGGATGGATTACTTGCAACGATATAGAACTGTAGATTCAACGGTTTAGAACTGGATACAAGGAGTATGAACTCCGGTGAACAGGGTCGTCGCCGGCCACCTCTAGCTGCAGCTAGCCTAACTGATTTCTCCGGCAACAACGTACCAAGTCAGAAGACAAGTTCTACTTCGCCCTCTCCTAAAATACGGCTTGTCCCCAAGCCGTTGTTCAAGAGAACTGCTAAGGAGCTGAACTGCATCTTCCCAAAGAGTATATTTGAGCTGGTCGTCAAATCCAATTCATCAGAACTACATCTCTGTTCGCTTTGCACGATCATTCTCTGAAGTACTGAAACATGGGAAAAGTGGTGGATAGGGCTAGCATATGTAAGCCAGTGATAGGCCACTGTACCAATGCTCACTGCTCCTTCGTCAATGTCAACACAGGTTGCTTGGATAGTTGATTGGCAAATAATGGACTGATGTATGTCACGAACTGAATGAAGATAAGCTTTCACCTCTATTAGTTTGAGCTGGGAGCATAGCATCTGTATTGACGCCCTTGTAACCGCTTCAGTATAATTGATATCACGTGGAGTCCAATATGTATCAATAGAATCAACAAACTCTGTGAAAATCCCAAGCTCTTGCAACTGGAGTTGTAGCTGCTTCCAACGTACTTCAGTTCTGAAAGCACTGATCTGCGTTTGCACCCGTGTAATAGCTTCAGAATAATGGTTGTCATGTGCAGTGCAATACTTGTCTACAGAATCCTTGAGCCTTTGGAAAAATCAAAACCAGGGCAACCTTGTGATGCTTTTAGGCACAAAATGACCTCCAAGATGAATCGCTACAGCAAAATGCCAGTAAATTGCGGGGTCTTTCATCAGATCAAGCTGCTGCATGCTCCAAAAGTATCTGATTAAATAAATACACTCATTCAAGAGCAAAGACTTGACTGCAGCTAGTATCTTGGTGAAAAGCCGATTCTGATCAAGTGCAGATTCAAACAACATGAGAGAGAGTACTGTTGGAGTATCGATCTTACTCGAATTCCTGACATAGTGTGGCACCGAGCACTTCGAGAGGAACCCAACATGTCAAGCTCAACATTAGTAAAGAACTCCTCTCTAGACTTCAGGAACACTAGAATGCCTCTGGGTTGGTCCTTCTCGAGTAGAAATATAGCCATAGCTAGATCAGTGGTCATATATTTCTGACTATTAGCACATAGGCTGAGAGCAGATAGTAAACACACAACATCTTGTGTCAGTAGTGCAATTGGAATGTCAAGGTTGACATCTTGGTCAGAAGCAGTGGTTGAGGAAGCTCATGCCTGCAGAAGCAATGCACAAGGCCCATGCAAAGTATCCTTGCCACTATCAAACAATCTCATTTTTTTTTTTTTTTGAATCGAATCAGGCAGGAGAGCTGCCGATTATATTAAAAAGGAGAATCCCATATTGGGCCATACAACGAAACAACACAAACACAACACAACAACGCCAAAAAAAGAGTAAAGAAAAACCTAACTGTACTCACCCGGTTGGATTGAGACATCAACGCGGGTAACCACTCATCGGCCGGTCGGAAAAAGACCTCAACACGGCCAAGCCTCTATACACACACAGCGGCGGAGAAGACAGAAATAACTGCGGTATCCACCCACAAACTGCACACATGCAGTCGCCAAAACCACTAATGAAGCCCAACACCAAAGATACACAAAGGGGCGGACACCACCACACCGAGAAGGCCACCGCCGTCAGGGACCCTTCGCCGTAGTGCCGCTGCAACCAAGTCACCATCCGACGGAATGAAAACACCGAGACCGAGCCTCCACAATTGTTCTCCTTCACCAGAAAACCAAAATGCTCTGCCGATTCTTTTTATCACGCACCTTTGAAAGAAGTTTTAGCCCCACCTTGTCATCGGTAGCCACACAACAATTTGTTGAACTCAATCTAATTTTGGAAAATTTGGATCTAAATGAAAATATTAGAGATATCTGGACCTATTCCCCGGGTAACAATAGATATAGCAAAGAAAAGAGTAAAGTCTATTTTTGGCCATCCAATTTTTACCAAAGTCCAAGAATGACCATTGAACTCCAAAACCATGTATCTTTGACCATTCAATTGCTAAAACCGGACACAAAAGGCCATGGAATGCAGTCCACCTGGTTTTGACGCTAATACCTTGTTGGTTTTGACAAGACGTTGTAAGGTCCTAGATGGCTAGAGGAGGGGGGGCGGTGAATAGCCTATAAAATTTTCTACAAACTCAACTAAACAAACCGATTAGTATGACAAATGGCAAATGTGCGGTTTGCGCTTAGCTCTAGTGATCTTGCAAGCCTTCTAGTGACAAGACTAAATATGCTATGATCTCTAAATCACCCAAAGTCTATGTCACTACTCTATCTAGTGAACAATCCTAATATGATCCTTATGCTAGCAAGAACAACTACACAAAGCAAAGCTAGCTCTCTACTCAAAGTAAACTAGGAAGGTAAATACAAGAGTAAGAGCGATATACCACCACGTAGAGGCAATGTACCAATCACTGGGAAGAAGATTGACAACCAATCAACACAAGATGAAGAGCCAATCACCAAGACAATGAACACGCCGATGTGTTGACCCGAGTTCGCTTGTACACCGACAAGTTACTCTCCGGTTGTGCCGACCAACACAAGGATGATGTTTGAGCTAGGGGTGCCCTTGCTAGCGTCAACACACCACTCACAAGTGAGGTACCCAAGACACGAGCAATGTATTCCTTGCACTTTGTCTTCCCGACGAGGAATGTGTGATCCTCTCACAATTTCGCCCGGAGGTGGCCAAGAACGATCACCAACTCTTGCCAACGCCTCCACCAATTCACCAAGCCGGCTAGGAGCGGTGTCTCCAAGAGAAACAAGAAACCAACCGCTCACAACGATCCCCAAGTGCCTCTAGATGCAAGAACCTCGATGCAAATGCACTTGGATCACCTCTTCTCTCAAGAATGAAGCTCACAAGCAAGAATGAGAGAGAGGGAGGGTTATTGCTCAGCTCTAGGATGTTAGGAGTGATTCAAATGACCAAGAGAGAGAGCAATGGCGGCCAAAGGGGTATATATAGGCCACACCACCTAAATGTGGCCGTTGGGGAGAAAACTACGCTTTACGCGACCGACGGACGCCCTTGACGGGCTCACCCGCGAGTCCGTCGGTGGGTCCTGGCCACAACAGACAACCCAAACCGACCCGGCCCCCTCGCTCCGTGCGTCCCGTCGCGCTGCGTCCGATCGACGCGTCCGTCCAGCACCGGATGCTTCCGGGTCGGTGGGTCCGGCCACCCGTCGACCACCGAGCTGAAAACATGCTCGCGGACGCGACCCACCGGAGCGTCCGGTCACTTCCCGCGCTTCCGGTCGCCGCGTCCCGGCCGCCATCCGAAGCCGCGAATTTTTGTCGTTGTGTTGTCGTTTCTTCGCCTTTGCTCCAAACCGACTTCCGTCACTTGTTTCTTGTTGCCAACACGTCGAAGAACACCCCGACACCATGTGTTAGCATTTTTGAAATCATTTTCGACAAGTGCGGAGTTAGCTCTTTAGGTTAGAATGCATGCATATGAATTTTGAACCTAAAGGCACATGAGGACCGATATGTACGATAAGTTTCCCCTCTTTATAGTATGGCTTATCGATCCTATAATCACTCACACCCTCTATGGTGTCTTGAGTGTGAAATCAAAAGCCCTATGGTTATACCTTTGCCTTGGGGACAATTGATCTCCAAACCTCGTCATGTTGGATGCTTGATCACCTTTTGGATCACCTCGATCCATCATCCATGATCACCATGCTCCAACTTGACACCTACCAATCTCCAATCTAATCAAACACTTAGTATCGAGATTAGTCCTTAGGTGTCACTAATTAGCCAAAACCAAACTAGAGATCTTCATATACACATGACATTCATAGTTGACATGTCGACATGGTAAAAAAATTAAGCCATCATCAAGGCATTACACATCACAATTCCTAGTTTAGATGGTAAACTTAAGCTAGCGATGGTATTACGCATGGGCATTACACATACTTCAAATGGCATCACTAGGGCCTTTGGCTGGTCTTCTAACCGGAAGCTTCTTTGGAGGGTGTGGTCCTTGAGCATTCAAAACGAACTTTTAACATTTGCTATCTCATACGATTTGACACCTCTTTGGGACTCGTCGAATATGACTTCATCTAAATTGAAATGGAACCGGACTGGAAGATGATCAAATGGATCCATCCCAAGGACCGCCCAATATGACCGGGCTTTCTTCCGCCGAGAGGCGAAGCCGCCGCTTGGCGAAGGCGCCGCCGTTTCAACCACAAATCCCGTCGGCGCCGTCACGAGGCCGACGGGCGCCTTTGTTTCCCCGCTTCCCTCCGTTGATGGTCGCGGAGATGATTACGGGGATGGGGGCTGATAGGTGTGGCCCGGCCCAGGCCAAAACCAGCTAATGGCCTTTTGTGTCCGGTTTTAGCAATTGAATGGTCAAAGATACATGGTTTTGGAGTTTGATTGTCATTCTTGGACTTTGGTAAAAGTTCGATGGCCAAAAATAGACTTCATTCGGGCAAGAAAAAGGCCTACACTATTTTGATGGATCACTCTCCAACCTCTCCATTGTTCAAGTGGATTTGGGCATCTAACAACTAAGGAGATCAAAAGTTCTTCTTCCTCAATTTGTTAGTCGTGGGGACAGACTAAACACTAGGAACATTTTGAAGAGGAAGAACACGCACCTTGACTGCTACATCTGTGGTGCTTTGCATCCTTGATTGTGAAGAAATTTATTTGCACCTGTTCTTTGGATGACCTTTCATCAGGTTGTGTTTGTCCACTACTAACATAGATTGGAATCTGAGCCTAAGCCCCATCGGTATGCTCCTTCAAGCAAGACAAGATTTTCAAAGTGTCATCTTCGGGGAAATATTGATTATTGCATGCTGGGCTCTTTGGAAAGTAAGAAACAAGATTATTTTTGACAATGGCCATAGAGAAATTGGAGAATGGAAAAGAACTTTTAACGAAGAATTTGGCTTGGTGTGTATCAAGGCCAAACCATATAGGAGTAGCCTTCTCATAGCTTGGAGAGATAGCAATGTATAGGAGATCTCTTTTTTTTTTTTTTTCTTTTGGCCCGGCTGCCTTATAACTTTGTTTACTTTGTAACCATGCTTTCATTTAATTAAAAAAATAAAAATAGGTCGGTGACTCCCGACCGGTTCGATAAAAAATATTGTAAGAACATTTTTAGTATCTTATCACCGTATGGTGTCTTTGGAACTAAGAGCATCTCCAAGAATTCCTAAAAATACTCTCCTAATCCTTTGGTTTTTGGCAAGATTAAAAAATACATCTCCAACAACTCTATCTCTCCATCCTTGCAAGGCTCCAAGCCCTTCTCGGCTCTATCTCTCCATCCATGCAAGGTTGTGTTGACCCCTACCAGATTGGCGGGCGTGCCCAAGGCATGAAGCGACACAAAAATGTGCGCGTATACGCCTCTCGCATGAGGAAGAAGATGTGCATGTGGGTCCCTCTAGTAGTCTCTTCTAAGGAAAACAAACTCATTCCTTTGGCGCACAACAGATGTCATGGGGAGGGATGAAATTAAGTGAGATACAACAAAGATTTTCAAGATCACACAATCAACTCCAAGATTTTATAGGCGGTGTCAAGGGTGACTCGTCGGTGTCGGCCCATGATCACTAGAGATGGGGATGGTGCCAAACGTCTCTAATGACTTGAAGATTAATTAGGATGAAATTGTAATGCTCCCATGTCAGCCAAGGGAACCCCTTCCTTGTACTCTTCTTCCCCTCCGGAATATAAGGTAGGGTAGAGGACTAGCGGACAAATCCTAGAGAAAACTCTAGATCGGAACTAGCTAACACTCTCCTAGCTATCATCCATCTCTCTTACACACACTTCCATTGTAAGAACTCGCTTCTCGAGAAACTACTGCCTCCGTCCCTAAATGTTTGACGTTCTACCAAGCTTCTCGAGGAACTACTTTGCCGGCAATTATATATTAAAAATATATAAATATTTATGTTAACTAATTAGTATCATCGAAAGATCCTTTGTCTAGTTTTTTAATAAATTTATTTAGAAATATAAATGTTGCATGTATTTTGTACAAATCGATTCAAACTTGTGGCATGAAAACCGGCGGCGACGTCAATTAGGAGGGAGAGAGAGAGTACCGAAGAAGTTGCTCCCGATCCCTAATATGGGTTATCATGTACGGCATATGAAGAGAACCAAATTAGATATTTACTCATCCAATCTGGAAGGTGTTAAAAAAAACCATGCATGTACAACTGATTGCATATTGATTGTGGAGATGAAAAGAAAGGTATGGATTATGTTTGCTCAAAGTGTGAAGTTCCATGGCACAAGCATGACATAGCAAACGATGGTAGTAGGACCAAAGGAGACTACAAAAGTCGCTTGGCATTTCCCTATATTCCCGCCCTATTTGGCTCTAGTTTTGTCACTACTAGTGCTACTTCATGTTATCTATCCAGATATGATTATAGATAAAACCAAAGTGATGACGCTTATATGATTAAGAGACACTTGTGTTCATACTAAAAAGTATTAAAATTAAGATAATTATATAGTCGTCGAAGTCACTTGCATACCTTCTAATTAGATAGGATCAAATGACGCTAATTAATAGAATATAATCTGAATAATATTACAAACTGCTTCATTATTCTTGTCTAATAAACAGGTCTGATCCCCTGCATTACTACAAGTATTACGTACTCTCAATCTCTTGGTTTCATTACAGCTGACTGTGTGACGCCGAGTATACTTCTCTAGCTAATTCCGCATGCATGAACCCAACATTTCTAGCAGGTGAGGTTGTTCCCTGGGTCGACGCCGAACTGCTTGCAGTAATCCTTGTAGTAACCCACACGCGCGTTCACTTGGGAAGGGTTGTTTCCGTTGCACTCGAGGTCGCCATTGATGGCCCTGATGGTGGCGCCGAACCCCTGCGGCATCACCTTGTGCACGTTGTTCATCCAGAACCAGAGCGCCGTCTTGAACGCGATCACGGGGTCCTGCGCCACCTTGTCCGGGTTCCTGACCCCGTCGAAGCCGATGGCCTTTCCGGCAGTCCCGTAGTTGAAGTTCCACGAGATCTGCAGCGGGCCACGCCCGTGGTACTTTTTCCCGGAGATGCATGGCCACTGCTTGTTGTTGGGGTCGCAGTAGTTCCTGCTGGCCCCGTTGATCTCGCTGATGTAGCAGAAATCTGTCGGTATATATCAAGAGCCATCAGCATGATATGCAGTCATACATTATCCAGCATTCCAGCAGAAGAAGGATTACACTCTGCAGTTAGTGGAGCGAGTTCAATGAACTTACGACCGGTCTCATGCGTGACGTGCGCGAAGAAGGCGGCGATCTCGCGCTTGCCATCGGCCTCCGAGCTGGCATGGGCGAAGCCTGGATACGAGTTGGCGGCGCTCAGGAACGCCCTCCGTGAGTAGAAGTTACTGCCCTCGCACCCACTCCCGGTCTGGGACTTCTTGATGCTGTTGAAAATGCGTCAGTGACAACGTTCGCGCCAGTAGCTGGACATGCGGCGCAGAGGAGCGCTAGCCCGAGAGCCAGAACCGTCCGCATTAGCGAGTTTGACATACTGATCGACGATCAGTGTTTCAGATCCTGCAGAAAAAGTTCAGTTGCTGCGGTGCAGCACTGAGAGGTGATTGCAGAATGGAGATGGCATGGCATGCTGGGGTTGTTGCCTTATATAGTTATCTCAACTGTCAGTTAATTGGCCCCATCTTCTTGGTGCATGACGCCTCCACGTGGAGTACTTGTGTTGTGTTGTCACCTTCTGTCGATCAACACGACACCGTACGTATCAGTGTTGCTCTTTCTGGTCGTTTTTGGTGTCTACGATCGAAGACAAGTGCTATCATCGTGCATTCCTGCTGCTTATAGTAGTTGGCATCACGCATGTGCAAACTAATTAGCTGAGACTTGCCTGTTCCGCAGTTAAAGAAACGGTCATGCCAGGAAGACTTCAAACATCGCTGCCGACATCGCTGCCGCCTGCCCATGCCAAGAAACAGTCATGTTTGGGCTTCTCGTTTCTTTTCTTTTCTCTCAGAGCACCTCCAAGAGATTAGATTAAAAAATAGGCAAATTTACTAATTTAGCTACTCTCTAAACTAGATTTGATAAGAAAATACTAGAGTATTTCAACAAATTCTATAAAAAGCAAAAAGATTGGATGACTAGTGAGGTAGGCTATCTAAAAGTAGAGAGCAAATGAGGTGAGACGAAGAGAGATACTAAATGTGGAGAGTCATTTACGAGTTTGTTGGAGACATTTTTCCTTTAATAATAACTAAAGTAATCCTTAGAAAATAATTTGGATAATTTCCTGGAGATGCTATTACCTTGGACTATTGTGTAGTTTAGTTTAGGGATTATTAGATTAATCTCCAATCCAAGACAATTAGAGAAATCTAAAGAAAAATAAGGTTAATTTTGACTCATAAAGAAACATTTTTCCCTTTAATAATAACTAAAGTTATCTTTAGAAAATAATTTGGATAATGTCTTGGAGATGCTATTACCTTGGACTATTGGGTAGTTTAGTTTAGGGATTATTAGATTGGGGTTTTAGTGTTTTTACCCTATTCTACACTCTAAATGTGATTTTGCCCCTCCTTTTTGAACTTTGCGTTTTTGCCCCCTCGTTTTTTGAAACGAAGCTCCCGTTTGCCCTCCATTCTAACACCGTGTGCAATAGATAGATTAAAAGACCCAAAAAAAAAAAAAAAAAACTGGAGGGCAAAAGGACACCCATGCCCTTCTCGTCTCACGCTCACCGCTCCTTCTCACGCGATTTTTTCGGACCGCGAGCGGAGCGGTATCACAAGGCGCTTCATATGTAACCTCCCTAATTACGGGCCCACACACCGCTTGTCATTGTCCCAAAGACCTCGACACAACCGTGCGATACACCCGATAACTTAAGAAGCCCCGTTGATAACTCATACCGGGATCAACAAAGGAGTAGCTACAACATTACAACATTTGTTACAAAAATATAGATCAGAGTCTTGGAAGAATAATAACATTAATTTTATAAAATATGAATAAGTTACATTTGAGTAAACTTAACTTAATTAATTTCGCGTGGAAGCGAGTAGACTAGAAGACAACCCGGATCATATCGTGCTCCGCCGACATAACCTTGGTTAACAAAGACGAGTCAAGCACACCTGCAACAAGGGTTAACAAACCCCGAGTGCACGGAGTACTCAACAAGACTTAACCGTCAAAGAAAGAGGAGAAGACTTAGGAATGCAGGCTTAGAGAAAACAAGGAAAGGTTTTAGCAAGAATCAAGGACTCATTTTGCTGAAAAGCTTACTAAAAGTGAATCCTTACTTTCAAGGTTTTAGTTTCAAATTAAGTAACTTATACTCTAGGTGATTCTATACTAGAGCAAACATTTCTTTCATAAGCCAACTTTCTTTCCTCAAAATCATATTCCATCAATTACTACGAAGACGGTGCGAGGATCAAGTCTCCTTTTCTCGTGGAGCCAACGCCGATTCGAACCGCTTAAAAAAAAAAACCCAAATTGGGATACCTCACCACCACGACATATGTAGCACTTAAGCTTGCATATATCAACTCTCACTCGGACCGTCCAAAAACGGGACCGCGTCCCCACGCCACCCGAGAGTACCGTACACCTCCAATCCGGGACTTTAACCCACGAGGGTAACTTGTACTCCCGCCATCTCTCCACTCCCGGTCTTGTGTTTTATGCGTTCCGATTTGGCTCACCTCCAAGATCTCGGGCTTACTCGTGTATGTGGCCAGTATTACAAATTCTTGATCCAAGGGCCAATCAACGAAAGGTCCTTAATCGACCTGAGGCGGAACAAAAACACGACCGTGCAACCCCGTCGGCTTAACCACCAAAGACACAACCCGTGTCCCGTCCGGTCTCAAATTAAACACTACACCTCATTATTCTTCCAAAAAGGTACCATATTCATAAATAAAATATTTTGATGAAAAAGCTTAACTAATTAAGCGGGGGCTAAGCATCACTAAGCATTTTTGAAATAAAAAACAAAGTTAACAAGGATGGTATTGCAATAAACAAGGATGGTAATGCAAAGCAATTAGGTTATCTCTCAACTCCTAATTACTTAATGCAACATATCATAAACATAAGTTTAAAAAGCTTTGTAAAATACAAGGAAAGGTTTAAATGTATCCGGGGCTTGCCTGTGGTTTGCGGGAAAAGTTAGATTCCTTAACGAGATTACCCGAGTCATACTTGACATCGATATCATCGGTGGATGGATCTTCTTGACTTCGACCATCATGAACCATCTCACTCTCGTATACTCTACACGTAGACGATGATGCATGCTTTAGCATGATGAAATATAAATATGATGCTTGATGGGTGCATGAAATGTTAAACACTTGAGTACAATTTTTCTTCACGATAAAGTTGCAACCCAACAAAACCAACTTGTTGAACTACTCTACAAGATATCATCACCATTGCCTAAGGAGTTCTCAAGGACCATTTGATTGTGGTATGATTCAAGATTCACAAAACAAACCCAAATCACACAAAACCTAAGTCACTTTACCCTAAACACACTTACTTTTTCTAATAAACAAATAAAGCATAAAATAATAAATAAATCAACTTTCTCAAAATGACTTCAAACTTTTGTACAGCTAGATCATAGCTTAAAACATCACCAAATCAATTTTCATGATTTTTGAATAAATATTTTATTTTCTAAAAATCATAGAAGATGCATTTTTCAATTAAAGATTGTATTTTTAAATCATGCAAGAATTATTCAAAATTAAAGTTTCAAAATTTTCATAAATACTAGACATCATGAAAAGGCTATACAAAAAGTTTCAGAATTTATAAGCACGTATTTGAATTTATATGAAAATAACAAAAACAGATAATATTCATATAAATAGAAATTGAAAACTCATTTGCTAAAAAGAAAAAGGCCATCGGGCCTGAAGTCATTCGGCCCAAATTGAACAGTGAAAGGCCGGCCCAGCAGCGGCCTATCCAGGTCTTGATTTTGCACTTTCATAAAAAGACCCTCGGACTTTTATGAAATTACAGATAAGTGCAAAACACTATTTATATGAGTTAAGAAATTTACATTGGGAATCCTGAAAAAGCTTCTATTTAAATGTTGATCCTCCTTCTACTTCCTTCTCCGTTCTTCTTCTTTCTTCGACACAGAACACGGACGGGAGGGGAACGGGCGTCGGCTGGTCTTGCCCGACCTCACCGGCCGGCGAGCAGCAAGGACCGGCGGAGCGTGGCAGCTCCGGACCGCACCCGCGCCTGGCCCTGACCCAACCGGAGACGACCTGCGGCCTGGCCATCCGCGCGGTCGGTCGGAGCGACGGCCATGGCGTTCGGCCGGCCATAACCATGGCGTTGTGCGCTCGCGCCCGCGCGGACAAGGGCGAGGGCGTGGAGCGGCTGGTGGTGGCCGGACTGCGCCGAGGAGAAGAGGAGGACGAGCAGGAAGGGCGACGACGAGGTCGGCCGACTCGACCATGGCCATGGCGGCGGCTCTTGCGGCTGCGCGTCGACGAGGAGCGAGGAGGAGGGAGGAGAAGATGAGCGAGGCAGAGGGCAGGCTCGGACACGGCTTCGGCCTCCAACCTGGGCAGCCGAGCACCGGTCGAAGCATCACGAAGGAGGGACGCGCGTCAATGGCCGTCGACGCGCTCTGGAAACTACCAGAGCCCCTGGAGCACGCGTCGGCCATTGAGACATTTTGTCGAACACCTGACGCGTGTCAAAGTAGGTCGATTGTGGTACCGTTTTGGGCTATTTCTGGGCCGAATTTGGAGATGGGCCAATAAACAAAAATGATCACCTCTGATCAAACTACAATGTTTATTAAGGGCCCAAAGTCATTAGCATAACTGATTAAAAGATACTCATCTCCAAAACTTGCATTGTCAATGACTTAATGATAATTGGAAATGATTGTCAAAACCTTGTCAAATCAAATCCGACTGATCTCAAATTTTGATATGTCATTCCTCAAAGTATAAACTCAATTCCGTATTTTTGGTCCAACTCAAGTTACTTAACAAAATCTCGAGAACGCGAGACGTCGATCCATATTCATGGTTTTCCGGACTTAGAATATTCTAAGTCCTGGAAATCAGCGTTCTTTCCAACTTGAGTGATATATTTGAGGCACTTAGGAGCTGAATCACGACTTGACCCCAAAATAACATTTGTTGTACTACTCAAAATCTCCAATTTCACTTAAAGGTCAAACTTCATATCTTGCCCAAAAATATAATTCCACTTTAGTCAAAGCAAAGAACTTAATAACTCTTTAAACTAGGGTTTTAAGCCATTCGAGCATTTTTGAGGTAAATACTCAACATGAACCTTTCACGACTTGTGTTGTGGAGTTCATTTAGAGTCATTTGAGTACTGTGGCGAGGGTTGGTTGGCTTCACCTATTCCAGTTACCTTATAGAGCCACTGTAAGCACTATATATTAATAATGACATGACTTATCATTTCATGTGACTTTTTGATTCCGATCTTCATAAAACTTAACCACTGGCTAAGGCACATATAGGTTGAGATACGGAGCATAAGAAATCATGGTTCCCTCTAATCACTTATGTCCTTAACCAGGCTCCAAATATAAGCATCAAAACTTACTTTTGCTCTGAAATTGATGCCTCGAGATCACAACCATAAACTAATACACTTGCCTTTGTCCAAATCCATTACTTAGCTAGTAATTAACACCTGGGTGTTACACGCTCCCTCCGGCCGCAAGCGGAGAAGGCCGCCTAGGGTTTGAGCTCCAGCCGCCGGCGCCCTTCCATCTCCCGCCCCCTCGCCGCCCCTTCCATCTCCCCTCCCCTACTTCCGTGGATCCGGCCCCCCCCTCCTCTCCACACGTCGTCGTCAGGGGCGGGCGGACGCCTCGCGGCGCCCCCGGCGGCGGCGCCCCCGCCCACCCAGGGGCGGCGCCCCCCCAGGCCGGTTGCGCTGCAGCGGGAGGTAGGGACAACAGAGCGAAAGGTATTTTGTTCGATTTCTTAGATGTGTAAAGTAAAGCTTAAAAGCATCACCATCCGCAAGCAATGGTATTGTTGGTGTCCGCTTATTTTTAATCCATGTCCTTGATTTCCAACTCAAAAAGCCGAGAGTGCATCTAACATGTCTTTTCTCGATGGGAGATGGATGGATCGAGTAGAAAGGTGCCAACGCCTTGCAGGAGATCAAGATGCATGCGAGTGAGCGACGCGAGGATTTAATTTCTCCCCTCCTCGGCAGAGTCCACAATGTTACCCAAAAACATCGGGCTACTAGCTCTTGGCGGCCTGGTTCTCGAATTTCTTGCATTTGAGTTTGAATTCTAACATTCCAAATTTGAACGGAGGAGCTTCAGTTCATTCTTCTACCGCTTACCATTTTAGCTTCCTCGAGATGACAACTTTGCATGGATATGGATCATATCATATATACAAATTATTTGTGTGATATTAGATTGTGTTCATGTGTATTGTTAAGTGAAATGCTTTGTCGAAATTTCGTAAATATCTTTGTCAAAATTTTGTAAAATTGTCGTACAAAAATTGCTAGATTGTTGTTCAAAAGTAGGGGCAAAAACACAAGAATCATAAAAAAAAAGGGGGCAAAAACGTATGGGCAAAGTTGTCCATTTGGTCAAAAGTTAACACCGTTATGTGGTCTTAACAGACCACTGGGGGTAAAGTCTGCCTTCATTATAAAAAGTAGGGGTAAAATCACAAAGTTAAAAAAAACAGGGGTAAAATCACATATGGTCATGAAAACAGGGGTATAAACGCTCAAGCCCCTATTAGATTAATCTCCAATCCAAGACAATTAGAGAAATCTAAAGAAAAAAATAAGGTTAATTTTGAGTCATAAAGAGACATTTTTCCTTTAATAATAACTAAAGTTATCTTTAGAAAATATTTTGGATAATTTCTTCGAGATGCTATTACCTTGGACTATTGGGTAGTTTAGTTTAGGGATTATTAGATTAATCTCCACCAAGATAATTAGAGAAATCTAAATAAAAATAAGGTTAATATTGACTCATAAAGATTTCATTTTTGGAATTTGTTTGAGTACACTCTAATCCACATGTGTTGTGGGAAACGGGAGAAAATTAGTTAACTTGTTTTTATATCTCGATCTCTATCAATTTTGGTGGATTAGATGTAATTAAACAAGCCCTTGATCTATTTAGATTAGAGGTAAGTGAACAAGTTTTGGAAAAAAAAGAGGTACTAATTGAACAAGCTCTAAGAGGAAAGCAGCTCCATGGATTTTCCTGAAATCAAAGAAAGCAAAATAAAGGAGTAGGTCCATGGACCTTGTGCTAAATAAAAGATGTAATGGGCTCCGTGGATGGGTTCGTAGCCCTGCGAAGGCAGGTCAAAGCTTTGAGCCCAGTAGAAGGCATCTTTGTAATGGGGGCATTGGAGGCCCAAATCTTCTTTTCTTTTTGAGCAAGAAAAAAGTTTGGATTCACTCCCCCAACGTCATAAAAGTTTACTTTTTCACCCTCAACTCAAAACTGATTATATCACCTCCTCAACTTTTCAAACCATGCAAATTACCTCCCTCGAGCGGTTTTAAAGGAGGATTTGCTACAGTAACCGTGGTTTGCTACAGTGCCAGTGGGTTTGCTACAGTTACAGTGTCTTTGCCTTTTCTTTTTAAAAAATTCGATTTAATCTTTAAAAAATCATAGTAAATTATAGAAAAATCATAAAATAAAAAATCCAATTTTATTGGAGTCCACATGATTAGATCTACACAGTGAATATATAATATGATATGCTTCAGTACAAAAGTTTTTTTCTACGAAGGTTTTGTCTTTTTTCTTTTATATTTATAATTCGTAGTCGCAACTTCTATAATTATTTTGTTAGACAAAAGCACACCATATTATATATTCACCGTGTAGATCTACTCATGTGGAGTCTAACAAAATTGGATTTTTTATTTTATGATTTTTCTGTGATTTACTATGATTTTTTAAAGATTCAAATAAATAAATAAAAAAAAAAAAGACAAAATCTTTTTAGCAAAAACTTTATACTAAAGCATATCAAATTATATATTCACTGTGTAGATCTAATCATATGGAGTCCAACAAAATTAAACTTTTTTTATTTTATGATTTTTCTATGATTTATTATAATTTTTCAAAGATTCAACGAGATTTTTAAAAAGAAAAGGTACTGGTACTGTAGCAAACCCACTGACACTGTAGCACACCACGGTTACTGTAGCAAATCCACCTTCAAAACCGCCGAGGGAGGTAATTTGCATGGTTTGAAAAAGTTGAGGGAGGTGATATGTCCGGTTTTCGAGTTGAGGGAGGAAAAATGTGAACTTTCGTGATAGTTGGGGGAGGGAATCCGGACTTTTTCCTTTGAGCAAAAGGCGCAGATCATTTTTGGTTGGGCCAGGTTGGCCTGCTTCCTTATCAAAAAAAGGTTGGCCTGCTTCCAAAGAGTCGGGAATTGAGCTGCAGGGAGCCGTGCCAAGGGGCGCATTTGTCAGTAGACGTGCATCCTCTCCAGCATTCGTGCAAGTTGTTTGCCGGCTGATTTCTACCTACGCCTACTGCCTACATGCAAACGCGGACGCTCCTCCCCGGGGTTACTGGTGTCTGTGTGTTTCTTTGTGCTGGTACTCCAGACGAGATCAGTACTGACCGTGAGAAATCGGGAATATTTTGTGAATAAACTAGTTGGAGATTTCTGCACACAGAAGAATCCTCCAATATCTCAGTTCCCGGAAGGCAGACGATAGAGATTGTGACAACTGGTAAGTGCTGCCACTCCTGCAAATCGATTCCAAGTCCACCTGAACTCCAACCTGATTGACGATCAAGCACCCTGACTGAAAAGAAAATTCCAGATAGAGAGTATCCTGTCAGTCAGAAAATTAAAGAAAACGCCCGATCAAGTACAGCACTACACTCTGGCGCGAATATAGAGCCGACACGAGCAATTAAGCACCGCACTTGCCGTAACCGAGAGCGCAAAAACTAATCGCCGACGAAGACCGATCGCTCGCCGATCTCCCCAGCCATCTGCGCGCGTAGGCCTCCGCCACGTACGCTCCCTGCCCGAACGATCGGCCGATCGGGGGAACAGGCTGCAGAGGAATCCTTCGGTTCCAACGGCCAGGCGGGCAAGGCACAGGCGCAGCAGTGCCGCCACATGACTACACGCGACGCGGTCGAGAGGTTACCACCCCAGATGGAGCCTGCCCTGCCGGCTGCCACTGCCATATTCGAGTGAGGGGGCTGGCGCCCATGGCCTTTGCTCGTGCGCCCGCGCCGACCCGCCGCGTTCCGCGGCGCCGGATCTATCGGAGGCCTACTCGATCCGTTGCACGAGCCGCGCGCGCGGACGCACGGAGAGTTGCAGGTGCAGAGGGCGCGCGCTTCCCTCGCCTATAAATGGGACGGCACCAGTCGTCCTCCCGGGTCAGAACCGGCTCCAGAGTTCATACCACAGTTTCAAAGCTCGATCTACGTACGAGGTTACGAGGGGATACCCGGCCGGAGATGGCGATGGATAAGCGGGGCGTGCACCGCGCCGCGCTGGTCCTAGTGCTGCTGGTGGTCTGCGGCGCGGCGCGGGCTGTCTCGGCCGTCGGCGATGGTGAGATTCGAGCCCCTCAACTGATTAGTTGTTCCTGGCTCGCTGCATGACTAATCAGCACGTCAACGTAGCGGCACTGTTGCCGGTGGCAAGTGGCAACTGCCGCGGGCGCTCTGGTAGCTGCATGCATGCCCCTAGCACGAGATCGTCTTTATAGTTGCCATATCCTCTAGCTAACACTGGCTGGCATTATGTTAACATGCGGTTAGCTGTTCGATCATTGTTGCTGATAGAGTGATATTATCACTGATCCTTTATTATCTAGTAGTTTAGTGAAAGCAGAAACATTACCCGCACAAAATATGGTGCAACTAGCTAGCTAGTGTCGGTTTAAACTAGACATACAAAATTTTCGTGGTCATTATTGTTATGCATGTGTGTATTAAAAATTAGAAATTAGAACGAAGAAGCTTCAGTCATGACAAAACTGACTCTTCCTCAGAGAAATACAAATGTCTTGGTCTTGCAAGAAATGTCCTCGTGTTACATTGACAATTCGGTTGAATCCTTTCACTCATCATGCACACCGCCCATCTTTGGATTGAAGCTGGTGCGTGCAAGCTTAGTTGCCTCATTAGTGAGTAGTCAGCTTAGGAGTCTAAGACCTGGGAGACCGAGCTTATTGTATATCTGGTCCTCCTAAATGCGTCTTTTTCGCGTATGTAAAAATTCTCTATTTAAATACAATAATATGCAAATCTTTTACGTATTCGAGAAAAAAAACAATTCGGTTGAAGTGCTTCATGAGGTGACGAGAATGAATAAGGCGCAAATTAGGGTTACAAAGGGGAAATGGGCTGTGCAAGAAACATTTCAGCAAACACAACGATAGACAAGAAAAAGGGTGCACCATATAGATTCTCATTCTTTGATAAATTATCTTCTTGCTTCGGTTCATCTGAGCTGAAGTGTGAGTTATTAAAAAAGCTAACGTGTTGACTTGTCAGTTAATGCATGTTCCCAAAGAAATTAATCAGGGTTCTGCTGCCTCACGTGCGTTAGGAATATGTATGTCAGATAAGCAGAACGTTCTGTTTGACCAGCACTAGTATTTTACAAGAGCAGAATCTCATCATGCATGATCTGGTTCCCTCCTTATCATGTACGATCTGCAACGGTAACGTTAGTGATGGGATTTTGTTTGGGGTGTTCATCACATGCACGCATCTGCATTGTTTGGCTTGCTGAAACTTGTCCTGTTTTTGTGCCGAGATGCTTGCTGATGTTGAATCATGCTAGGGACAATGCATATTAACATACGTGAAGTCATCATGAGCAACATGTAGAGAATAATCAGAATATGTGAATCACAAACCGGTTCATCATAACCGTTTTAGTTACTCTTACAAGACGATTTCACATTCTTCTGTCTCGATGAGACCCTAACTGAGCATGCCATGCCACCGTGCTTCGCAGGTCCCCTTCTGAACGGCAACTTCGAGGACCCGCCGATCCAGTCCCAGATGAGCGGCTCGGTGCTGACTGGGGAGCACGCGATCCCCTACTGGAAGACATCCGGTAGCATCGAGTACATATGCTCCGGCCAGAAGCAGGGCGACATGGTCCTGACGGTGCCAGACGGCGCGCACGCCCTGAAGCTGGGCAACGGCGCCTCCATCGAGCAGCGGATCAGCCTCACGCAGGGCTTGTATTACTCGGTCACATTCAGCGCGTCGCGCACCTGCTCCCAGGACGAGATGCTCAACGTGACTGCCGCCCCCGTGCCCGGCTCCGGCGGCTCCACTGCCCATACCGGCGAACTCCCCATCCAGACGGTGTACACCAGCAGCGGCTGGGACTCCTACTCCTACGCCTTCAAGGCGGACGCCGGTCTCATGTCCATCACAATCACCCACAACTGCGGAGAACAAGAAGATCCCGCGTGCGGCCCCATCGTCGACAACTTCTTCATCAAGATGCTCAACCAGCCTGAGGCCACGGGAGGAAACATTCTGAGGAACGGGGACTTCGAAGAGGGCCCGTACATCCCCGCGGACTCGCCGTGGGGAGTGTTGGTGCCGCCGATGGACGAGGACGACGTCTCCCCGCTGCCCGGGTGGAAGATCATGTCGTACAAGAAGTCTGTCAAGTACGTGGACTCGGCACACTTCGCGGTGCCGCACGGCGGGCGTGCCGTGGAGCTGGTGTCCGGCGTCGAGACCGCGCTCCTGCAGGAGGTGTACACCATGGAAGGGAGCTGGTACAGGCTGGAGTTCTCGGTCGGAGACGCCGCCAACGGGTGCGCGTCGTCGTCTGATGACGGTTCATCGTCGGGTATGAAGGTGAAGGCATACGCGGGGCCAAGTGAAACCACCGTGGACATCGATTTCCACGGCGCCGGCGGTTCCAAGCGCGGGAAGATCGAGTTTCAGGCCACCACGAGCCCCACCAGGGTGGTTTTCCTCAGCTTGGGCTACCACACCAAGTCCGACAACAGCGGCACGTTGTGCGGGCCCGTCGTAGACGACGTCTCGCTCGTCCCCATACCATCACCGAATGCTCGCCGGCTACTTCTCTAGGCGTAGCAGAAAAACTTGTTTTATGGCCGGCTACACTCTTCTTCTTTTTTTTGGGTAGAAATGCACGTGCTGCTTGGGCAATGCAGAGTGTGACTGTGCTGGTTTACTGCCCATTTTGGCTTACCTTTTTTACTAGTACATTTATTCGTTTTCCTCCTTTTTATTTTCTTGGTTCTTTACTAAGCGGTTATTCGGCAAAACAAAATGCGTACATTGATTTGAGTTATCTTTGATTAAAAAAAAAATCAAAAATCACTTTTCCATGGCATGCACGGACTAAAATGTATAGGGAATAGGAATTTTCCCATTCAAGTGAGCCTATTTCCGCGCTAGACAGCTACGGGTACTTCTGCCCCCTCCCCATGAAAAACCATACAAGTGTTGAGGGTACCTTACTCCACCCGCACACCTAGGTACCAAGTCAACTCAACTCAACTTAGGGGCGTTTCACTCCACCTACCACTTATTACAATCACTCGACACAACTACTAGCTTCCACTAAGACAACTCAACTAACAGCGAGGAGGATGGAAGAAAGAATAAATCATGAAAGACCACTTTCGGTTGGATTGAGCCATCAACACGAGCCACCATCAACACCGCTCTGCCGGATTGAGACGTCGACACAAGCCACCTCACAGAACCACTACAGAACAAAACCAAATCACACAAAAACAAAAACACTACACCACCACCACTGGGAAAGGAGTCGAAAGCAAAGCCGACGAGAACTGCGCCGTCCCTCACCAACGCCAAAAGTCTCAGCCCGCCGCAAGCCCAAACAACCGCCTCGAACCCCTCCGCCATGGGATCCTGTCCTCCTCAAGCTGCCCGCCCAAGATCGCCGATCCCCCTACTCCAACGCTAAGCGTTAGCAAAACCCAACGATGGCGCCACCGAAAAAACCATTGATCCAAGCTACTCAACATGGGGGCCTCGCCCTCCACCGCCACAACTCCACTACCAAGGCCTCCGGATATCCGAAAACCGCTTGAGAATCACCTCCGCCCAGCCGCCACCGAGATCACCACCGCACCTTGTGCGCCAACTCAAGACCTCCAGCACCCATGGACCCTCTCGCACCTTCCCGCGCCAAGACGGACCACGCACCACCAAATCCTCAACGCATAGACAACACCGCCAACCGAACGCCACCACGCCACAAAGCCGAAGTCGGGCTCCGGGATGCGACGCCCCCAGGGATGACACGACGCCAATGGCGCTGTAAATCGCACGTCCACAGGGGACCGGGTTTTCACCCCGAGATATCCCACGACATGGCCATGGCAGTAGCCTACGCCCTCCGCCCCACAACGCCACTTCCGGAGAATCCCGCACCGCCCAGGCTCCACCGCAGCACCACCAAGAAACACTCGCCAGCCCCCCCGCCCCGCCACCAAGGCGATGCCGAGCCGAGCTGTCACCGCCGAGGAGGAGACAGAAACACCCACCACCTGCCACATACCGCTGCTCCACGCACAGACGCCTCTACCCCCCCACCCTCACCGGGCCACCACACCGTCCGAACAACGCGACGCGCACGTAAGGCCGCCTGATAAGGCAGGGCCATCGGCACCGGCCACGCACCACCGGGCGCCATCACGCCGATCAGAGCCGCCTCCTCGCAAGACCCACAACGGACGCCAGGCCGTGGGTGGCCCATGCCGTCCATGCCACGGAGCCGGAGCACTGAGCCGCCGCAGCCGCCGCCACCGCCGCCCGCCGCCGGCCGCCGCCCCATCCCCCCCACACACACACACACACACAAACACGACGAGTCACGGCCCCGCAACGCAACCGAGCCGGATCCGTCGGGCATGGCCGGATCCGAGGCCTCCAACCCCGACGCCGCGGAGAGCTCCCGCCGCGGCGAGCCAACTATAGGTCGGGCCTAAGGCAGCCGCGCCCCCCCGATCCACCGGAGAACAAAGGGAGACCACGCCGCCACCGCTCACCACGAGCAAGACGAGAAGCCGGCCCCGCTTTAGGGCGGTGGCGCGGGCGGAGGAGCCGTGGGGAAGGTGCGGTGGCGGCGGTTAGGTTTTGTCGCCCGCGCCGCCCGCATGGGAGCCGACGGGTTCCAAAATAATCATTATAACATTTAAATTTTACTCCCCATAAAGTGTATCACTATAGGCAAATATGTAAGGTCCTACATAGATGAAATTAACCTATTGGGTTCCTTTTTCTAGGGTTTGAATGGGTTAAGCTTGTAGAAAATTGGGTAGGGTTGGGTTCTTCTTTTGTGGATTTGAATGGATTGAACGCACGACTTTATGTTGATGTTCTATATAGGTACGTACATATCTTTGGTCTGAAATGGTTTGAGTGTGTTTAGTGGTGACTTCTTATTAAAATAAATGATAAATTTAAGTCAATTTTGCTAAAATTTTCAACAAAGCAAACATTTAGTTTAATGGTCTGGTTTTGATGTGGAGCCTATATGTTGTTTCTTGACGTGTAAATTAGCATAGAGTAGTTTTATGTCACTTGGAATAATTTCTCATCAATTTTAGTTCATTTCGTAGAAACTTTAATGGTTAAACATGAGTTTTTAGTTCTAGGATTCCGACTTTTGACCTGAGACAGCTCATATGCAGATCTTGTCGCGTTAACAGATACAAATTAAGAAGAACTCGAGGACAAAAAGAGCCTATGGTTTTTAGGTTAGAAAATTGTGCAAACATCTCATGGCCACGTCGTCATTTTTTTTTGGGCATGGGCTAGGGTAGAAACTGGGTTGGTCGTCCACTACTTTTTACTGCGAAAATAACTCAACTACAAATCTGGCGAGGCTGAGCCCATTTATTGTTTGCATTTCAGTATCTAGTCTTTATCCACAGATAGTCGCAAGTAGAGCCATGACTTGGAGGCTCAAGCTAGGTTGATTGTTAAGTCAGTTGTTGTTGTTATGTCGTGAGAGGAATCATGGCTAGTAAGCCGACTGATAAGTTCAAACGAATATGCCAGCATGTCACATTGAATCATATCCACTAAGTTTCAATCAATTTTGTTGATGAAGTAGTGCTAATTGGCTTGAAGTAGCTTTCCGTTGTATTACAAAACAAAAAAATTACTCAAATTTATTAAAACTTTAAGGCGTGAACATGAAACTTTAGTTTCAAAATGTGCCTGTCACATTTACCCGCATATTTTATCCTTTGATTTTTAGTCTAAGGGAACATGGTAGCCCTGATCTAGAATTTAGCTTCCACTCTACTTCCAACATGAATATATATTGTTTTTTTATACAAATTCATGATTTTTACTAGTTGATGTTTGGATTGATCTGAGTTAAAACGATAAAATAAAAGAGTTAATTTACTGTGAATTGAATTAGGGAAAAAAGTGGGTGCAGGCCCCTTTTGCACTGAACCCACTTTGGGTGGGAACATGGTACACACGTCCAAGGTGAGTTTGCAAGGAGACAGGTTGCAGGGCTTCCATCCAATTTTTTGCTGAATAGAACATTGGAGGGTTAGTTTTAATCCATTTTAGCAGGGCTAATCCTTCCGTTACGTGTGTGAGGCTGTGAGTAGACATGGACCGAACTCGAGGCTGGGATTGGGAACGCGTCGCGTCGAGCGTCGAGCACTCTGCACTTCCCGGCAGGCCGGCGCCTTGGGATTACCCCGAGCTCTGAAATGGCCATAATAAATAACTCCGTGATTCTGGACGGCCATGTGAGCATGCGGCGTATCAAGCACGCCGTCCCCAGTCACCACCCCGGCTGAGGAGGTCCAATGGCTATTCCTTTCAGACACCACCGCGCTTCAGGTGTCAGGACCGCCGACGATGCCCCTCGAACCACCTCATTCGTGGAAGCCTCCGCGGATCCGCCGCACGTTTCGCTCTGTCGGCCTGATCAAGACGCACCTTCGCCAACTAGGCTGCCATGATTGGCGGTTCCAACGACGAGAACAGAGTTCTCGACGCCGCGCGTCCCCAGGCCTCTATAAGTGCAAATCTGCAAAGTAGCCTGAAGCCATCGACACAAACCACTGTGTGTTCAAAGGTTCCTGACGTATCTGAGTTGCATTCGAGCGTCTAGGCTGTTTCTTGAGTTGGAGAAGGTAGACAATGGGGAGGGGAAGCGAGACAGTGGCGAGCTCCCGTCGAGCTGCGCTGTTCTTGATCGTCTGCTTGGCGGCTCGAGCGGCTTCGGCAACCCAGGATGGTGAGAACTCTCTTCAGGCTGTAAACTAGTAGGATGTCTTTGAGCAGAGCTATTGATAGTCACTCGCAGTGATGTGCCAGTGTACTCACTGTGCTCGAAGTAGTTTATTGCTCAATTTCGTTTGTTTGCATTTTTTTTTCCCGAGCTGAACTTTTGTTTTTAAACTGAAATTGGAGGGCTCATCCCTGTAGTCCGATCCATTTCTAACGACACTAGTTCAGAGTAGGCGCAATGCCTACTGGCATCTCATTGCCAAACTGTTTGCTAAGCAGGCATGAGCTCTGAAATGTCAGTTCTAACTTCGCTGTTCAATGGTTCATGCTCAGGCCTGCTGCCGAACGGCAACTTCGAGCAGGCGCCGCCGAAGTCGCAGCTCAACGGCACGAGGTTGATGGGGCGCTACGCGATACCGCAATGGGAGATCTCGGGGTTCGTGGAGTACATCAGATCGGGCCAGAAGCAGGGTGACATGCTCCTGCCGGTGCCGGAGGGCGCCTACGCCGTGCGGCTCGGGAACGAGGCCTCCATCCAGCAGCGTCTCGCCGTGACGCAGGGCGCGCACTACTCCATCACCTTCAGCGCGGCGCGCACCTGCGCCCAGGCCGAGGAGCTCAACGTGACGGTCGCCCCCGAGTCGGACATTCTCCCGATCCAGACGGTCTATACCAGCAGCGGCTGGGACAGCTACTCCTGGGCCTTCAAGGCCACGAGCAGCGTCGTGTCGCTGATCATCCACAACCCAGGTGTCGCTGAGGACGCAGCCTGCGGCCCCATCATCGACTTGTTTGCCATTAAGACCCTGCCGACTCCTCACAGCACCAACAGTAAGAATTCTAGCTAACACATTCCAAATCGAAGCCTGCCATGACCACAAGCGCTCGACCGCGAAACGCTGACGAATGGCCAAATTCTGCAGATAATATGCTGAAGAATGGGGACTTCGAGGAGGGCCCATACATCTTCCCCAACACGCAGTGGGGGTGCTGGTGCCGCCGATGGACGAGGACGACTACTCGCCGCTGTCCCCGTGGATGATCATGTCGTCCACCAAGTCGGTGAAGTACGTGGACGCGCCGCACCACGTAGTGCCGCACGGTGCCCGTGCCGTGGAGCTGGTGTCCGGCATGGAGACACAGCTCGTGCAGAACGTGACCACCATTGTCGGACTGCCCTACAGGCTTCAGTTCTCGGTAGGGGACGCCGGTAACGGCTGCGTGGCCTCCATGGCTGTCCAGGCGTACGCCGGGCCAGGGACCATCAAGGTGTCGTACCAGTCTCAGGGCAAAGGCGGCTACAAGCGCAGCGTGCTGGACTTCACGGCGAGCGCGGTCCAGACGCGAGTGGTTTTCCTCAGCATGGGCTACACGATGAAGCCCGACGGCACGCTCTGTGGACCCGTCATCGACGACGTCTCGCTAGTCTGCACGCGAAACCATCGTGCTCGCCGCTTGCTTCTGTGATGCCACTGACAGAATTCATTCATTGGTTAATGTGAATGGCTGTGAGTGTGCTCGAACTCGGGCTCGAGCTACATTAACCAAATTTGGGAAGATTCCACGGTCACCTTATGTACCTGCACCTCTATTTTATTTTTCTTAGCCAAATGTACTTGCTTCATGCTTTGTATAAACTATGCTTCAACGAGTGTCCCTGGTCCATCAAAACCGTGTTACTGCTACAATCTTAATTAGCTTTAGACGTTTAGGTTTCGTAACCAAATTACTTAGAGCATCACGAAGAGCTTTCTTAAATCTCACTTCTGAATGATCATTTGACGGGTCATTTGTATAGAAATTATTTTTCTATATTCTTTCACTCTCCAACCGTTTTAATTTTCTATCTCGTGTGCACTCCGGCGCCGAAGGATTCAGATGAGGCCGTTGCCGGAGGTTGAAGAAGAGGCTTGGAGCAAGATCCCAGGGGAGGCGGCTCTGTCGTTGAAACACCAAGAAAGAAGCCACCTTGTCATAGAAGAGAGCACCAGGACTGGTGGCTGTTGCGAAGGGGGAGGAAGCGAGCGGCCGTGTGGAGTCGAAGAGGGCTGATGACGCTACCAGGACGAGGAGTTGAGCAGCAGCATCACAGACCAGATCCACCCAATAGGAGGTTCGATCCGTAGCCACAGCCCTCCAATCAACCTCAACCCCGACAAATCAGGGATGGCGGCATGGGGACTCAAGCAGCCATGGATGGGGACGGGTGGAGATGGAGCTGTTTGAGAGAGGGGATTTATTTTATTTAGACTGACCATGGAAGTGGCGATGCCGGCGACGAGGAAGCCGAGGGAGACCACGACAACGACGACGATGACAACGACAAACTCCCGGTAGGACTTACCACAGTGGGCAAAAGCCATATAGGCAATTACAAACACCTATATGCTACCTACAAGCAGCTATGGGCGGGACCCCACTCCCTACGCGCGCTCCGACGAACTCGTCGGAGGCGGATGGGAGGGGCCTGGTGGGAATCAAAAAGGCGGGGCGGGGGCAAGAAGGAAGCGAAGTTCGCTTTCCCTTCCTCCCGAAGGAAATGACCGGTTCGAAACCTTTAAGCTAGTGGGATGGGAAGAGCTAAGCTCTTTATGCGTGCTAAGGCATTAGAGATATAACTTCTCTATCTCTCTCGATAAAAAAGAGAGAATATATATGAATAATGAAGAATATCTAAAATGTGAAGCATACATGCAGGATGAGGTTGTGTTAGAAATTACTCTCTGTTTTCAAATTATAAGCCGCTTTGACTTTTTTTTTGATACATCCATTTTATTATGCATCTAGGTACAATAATATGTCTAAATACACAACTAAATCGATAAACAAAAAAGAATCAAAACGACTTATAATTTAGAAAAAGAGGGAATAGATCGGTTTGCGCGTTGCACTACTTACCAATTCTCTAGAACCTTGAATTGTGTGCACCACCCCTTTTCTCTTAACGAAAAACTCGTGCTACGGCACATGTTCGCCAAAAAAAAAAAAAAGAAGACTGATATCTTACTCTTACTATCGAAGGTGTGCTCATATTTGATCTAATGTACAACATACTATTCTGTTACTCCGTATGAACTATAGTTTTATTTGCTTGTTACATGTGAAATGCAAATGGCCAGTGTGATTGATCTCGTGGAACTGGAGTCAATATTGGTGGCGATACAACGACAAAATTGAAGAAGTCTCAGTGGAGAGTTTCATTCTGTTTTAAATGCATATTAAATAGATGGCCCTGTAGGCATTTTTTTTAGGTCAGTCTCAAATAAGAGTTTCATTCTTTGTTTCTAAGACTATCACTTTCATATTGAATAAAATAAAACTTAGATAAAACATCCGCTCTCAATGCAAAGTTTCATTCTAGAGTTTCATAGGCATTTAAATTCATGACTCAAACATAGTTGGTAATCGTGCCAAGTGAGTGTCATCTAGATGACACTAATTTCTTCTCTCTTCTTAAATACAATGTCATGTCATAAAAAATGCCTACATGACAATCTATTTAATGCAAATGAAGCTCAAATGACACTCCTATTGAGACTAGCCTTAGCTTTATGAAAACTTTTGTAATTTTTGTGAGACATAATATATAACAACTCGTGTGCATTTAACTACTACACATCATGTACTCCTATTAAAACACTTATAAAAACTTGTGCTTTGACCACTCAGGACTGTTGTGACTTGACCAGTTGGTAACCCCGAAGCTTTAATGGCAATTTGGTAACCCCGAAGCTTTTAAATGGCCATTCACCGTTACTCTATCGACAAACTTTAACTGCTACTACTAGACTACTAGGTGTCGACAGAGGTCCATGTGATTGTGATCAGAGGCAGAAGCAGGCTTTACCCGCGCCATCCCCAGTCACAACCCGTCCAGGGAGTGCACCACCGAACCGCACAGGCACAGGACAGAGGATGCCCTGCTATCCAGCGCGATCGGCCGCGGGCTTCGTTCAGCCTCGTCGAGAAGCACAGGGCAATTTGGCCAGTCACTAATCCTTTCTCGAGAAACAGACGCTTCACGAGCACGTCTACTCTATAACTATAGCTCTTGTGTCACCACACTGTACTGGGGTACGTAGATTTCGTATTGGTTCTTCCATCCCATCCGACGAAAAAGGAGTGTCGACAGCACTTGTTCCGCCGGAGAAGACGGCAAGGGATATGGTGCAGAACGCTCCCCACACTGCGCTGTTCTTGCTCGTCGCCTTGGTTGTCCGAGCAGCTTCGGCCATCCCAGACGGTGAGGACTTGGAAATTATGCTATTTCTTCCAATAACTCGATCTTTTTCAGTTTTTGGTAAACAAATCGGTTGTCTCATCAAATATTTCGGCCGACGCCAGTTCTGCTCATGGCAGGCACGTTATGCCTCCGTCTCGTGCTGTGTCACACACAAATGAGTTCTGAACAATGCTGCCTTGCTGCTCGATCTGCTCTCAGGCCTGCTGCCGAATGGCAACTTCGAGGAGGTGCCGGCGAAATGGCAGCTCAACGGCACGCGTGTGATGGGGCGCTACGCGATCCCTCACTGGGAGATCTCCGGGTACGTGGAGTACATCGGATCGGGGCAGAAGCAGGGTGACATGCTCCTGCCGGTGCCGGAGGGAGCCTACGCCGTCCGGCTAGGGAACGAGGCCTTCATCCAGCAGCGGCTCGCCGTGACGCAGGGCACGCGCTACTCCGTCACCTTCAGCGCCGCGCGCACCTGCGCCCAGGCCGAGCAGCTCAACGTGACGGTCGCCCCGGAGTCGGACATACTCCCCATCCAGACGGTGTACACGAGCAGTGGTTGGGACTCCTACTCCTGGGCCTTCGTGGCTAGGCAGGGCACCGTGACGCTCATCGTCCACAACCCCGGCGTCACTGAAGACCCCGCCTGCGGCCCTCTCCTCGACACGTTTGCCATCAAGACTCTCCAGCCTCCTGTGCTCACAAAGGTGAAGATTCTGGCATGTTGTTCAATCGTTCATTGTTCAAAGAAACGAAATGATGCTGAAAATTGCGTTGCCCGAATATGTACTGCAGGTAACTTGCTCCAGAACGGTGGCTTCGAGGAGGGTCCATACATCTTCCCCAACGTGCCGTGGGGGTGCTTGTGCCGCCCATGGACGAGGACGACTACTCACCGTTGTCGCCATGGATGATCCTGTCGACGACCAAGTCCGTCAAGTACGTGGACGCGGCCCACTACGCCGTGCCGCACGGTGCACACGCCGTGGAGCTGCTGTCCGGCATGGAGACTGCACTGGCGCAGGACGTGGCGACCGTGGTCGGCAGGCCGTACAGGCTAGAGTTCTCCACCGGGGACGCCGGGGACGGGTGCGTGGGCTCGTTGTCCGTGCGGGCCTACGCGGCGAGCGGTAGCGTGACGGTGCCGCACGAGTCGCAGGGCAAGGGGTGCGCACAAGCGCGGCGTGCTCGACTTCACGGCGACCGCGAACCGGACGCGGGTGGTGTTCGTCAGTATGGCCTACACCATGAAGAACGACGGGACGCTCTGTGGGCCCGTTCTAGATGATGTCTCGCTCGTCGGCTTACACCGCAATGCTGCTCGCCGGTTCCTTCTTTGATAATACTAGGGTGCACCATGATCTGAGCGCAGTCCAATACGGTTAGTTCGAGCCGAACAAAATACTTAATCTCATGCTACGCATCTGGTACGTAACGATCTGATCACATTCCTATTTATATTACCATTTCTTCAACCAAATAACAAATGAAGCGTTGTCGTGCTCAGTCAGACTTTTTAGGGTGTGTTTGGAAGCACTCCGCGGTGCGGATTCTTAGGAAGAATTGCTGCTATGCTTCCAAACACATTTTCAGCGAGAAATGATTCTCTGTTAATTTTGTGATTCTGTGAAGTGATTCTCTGAAATGAAGTAAGAGGTCAAGGGCTGAAAAAAAGTAGCTTCTCCTAATTGTGTCAAGTGATTCGTCATTCTTATTTTGAGAGTTTATGTTAAGAATCACTTTCAGCCGCATAATTGCTTCACCCATGAATCAGATAGCACAGCTAGAGAATTAAGGAGCACTCTGCCGAACGAACCCTTAGAATATGCTTGACCGTTGGGTTCAACAATGGTTGGCCATGTTTACTCTATTTTCAATACCCCCTGCATGGTAGATGTATTTTTTTTTTTTTTGGGGGGGGGAAGGGGGGGAGGGTGCGGGACTACACATCTCTCAGAAGCTATCTTTTATTTGTTGTCTTCCATTTTTTGAGCAAATCACAGTTGATACGTCATATGATTAGTGCATCACCATAATATATACTGGAACATTTTTATGCTCGTTGTCTTCCACTTGGGAACCAAAATATGAAGTGCCAAAAGAAATAAAAAATGACAGCACATACAACACACAAAAACTGGACGAAAATAGAAACAAAAATCTTACAGAAGATATTTAGAAATCCCAAATCCCACTTCTGTTCCCAAAAACTCAACATCTTTTTTTTAGCAGACGGAACTCAGCATCTGTTTTTTTTTTTTTAGAATGTGAGATATTTACCCAGACCTTTGTGGGCCTACCTGGCGTAATCCGCTATTGGTCTGGCCCAGCCCAGTGCCCACCGGCCAAAGCCGACGCTTTCCCGCGTCCTGCTCCTCAGGCGTGAGCTGCCGGCGCGCGCATACAACCGGGCTGGGTACAACCGGAATGGAAGCCGAATCTTCCACTGACGATGGCGGCGCCTCGTCGCGCAAGAACTCCACGTGACCGACCTCCTTGCAGCCGAGAGATCCGAAGCTGCCGAGAAGGGATGCTGCCTGTGCGCGTGTGGTGCGGCTCCGCTCCTCGTGCTCGGCGCGCGAATCTAGAGTTCCATTCAAACACACACTATAAGTGGAGCGAGCAGCGACAGTCTGGTGACTTGCCACACAGTTCCGTCGTCGACGAGGAGGCTTAGGTACCTAGGGATCCCGGCATGGAGGAGAGCGGGAGATCAAGGCAGAGCGGCATGCTGCTGTTCTTGCTCGTCGGCGTGGCTGCGGCTGGAGTGGCTTCGGCCATCCCTGACGGTGAGATCCTACAAACTGCTACTCCAATGCTGATTACGTGTGTCCTTAGATTTTTGCATAACATTGCACATTGGTGGGAATTTTAATGAGCTTGCATTGCATTGCATTCAAGTATTCAATTCTTGGCGCCATGGATACTTTTTTAGGCCTGCTTCATACACATTGG
The DNA here is from genome assembly GCA_015847255.1 of Hyparrhenia diplandra. Classification (NCBI taxonomy): domain Eukaryota; kingdom Viridiplantae; phylum Streptophyta; class Magnoliopsida; order Poales; family Poaceae; genus Hyparrhenia; species Hyparrhenia diplandra. The sequence continues at coordinate 50,093 of JADLZK010000224.1, read as the reverse complement.
CATAAGTACGTTGTCATTACTTCACCTTTCGTTTACAAGTTTGAATATTTTTAGCCTAAAGTTTAGGTGACTAAAGTTTAGTTGGTGTTTCCCTAGAAAAAGTTTACTTGGTGGTAACCAAACAGTTCCTTAGTTAAACTAGTTGAAGTGGAGGTGTAACCAAATTTATAGAAAAAAACATTAACACTTACGATTCTAAATAGTTATATTATAGAAATATATTCTATAATAACTCTAATGGTACTTATTTGATACCATAAATATATGTAGTTGCTTTTATGAATTAAGTCAAATTATTCAAGAATCAAGATAGTTTGACTTTGTACTATGCTAACTAGAGCTGTGCCTTCTGCTACTGCTTCTTCTTCTTCGCTTCTTCTTCTTCCTTCTTCTTGTTGTTGAATGGAGATAGTACTATAGACCTTCCTGTTCCTTTTTAAAAACAAATTTCCTATCTGCCAATGTTCAGGCGCTGTATAAACTGGGATAGATGAAATAACACTGCCAGAACTGGAGTATCACGGTACCCCTTTTTTTAAAAGGGCACATGATTCATTAGAGTTTTGTGGGAAGTGAGCATTGACCCATGAGAATGGAATAATAGAAGATACTATTAAGATAGATTGTGATGTAGTGTAGGATTATGAAAGTGGTGCGCGCACATGCAGCTACAAATTCCAATATATACACAAGTTTAATCACTTATTAGACTAAAATAATAGCTAAATATTAATACTAGCCCTTTCAACAAACAGCCTATGTGGTGGGAAGGTGTCTATGGAACTTTTAGTAGAAAGATTCAAACACCATCCAACAAAACTTTAGTTGGCTAATCTAATTTTAGTTTGAACAAGCAACCCAGTGGGGCAATCCAAACATGCCTAATCTCGTAATCATTATTTTTTACCATGAATCCAAGCTGACCTCGTCAGTCTAGGAATCAGTTACTTAAATGTCTAGCAACAATTTAAATGGTAATTTAGACATTTGGCTCTTCGGTAGGGACTTGACATTCTCCTATGGGTCAAACCCACTAGAAGAGGCCTAAGTGGAGTTAGTTGGGTGACTTCTAAATTCAGCCTCACTAAGGGATCACATGTAAATCTAACTTGCTTATAAATATAGAGGGTGCCATGAGAAGGAGGGGGCTCTCCTCTTATATACACACCCTAACCCTAATTTCCTCGCTACCTCCTCCCTCCCTTTAACCTGTTTAGAACCCAAGGTTCCAACAGCTCCGAGCTCAAAGTTCATTAGTTCACAATTTTCAAAAATTAAAAAAAAAAAGTTCAGTAGTTTAGTGCCGGTTGAATTTGGATAGAGCAAAGATACGTAAACAAAATGAAGTTTGTTGCATTATAATTATTCAGTGTTTAGCAATACAGTATAATATTACTATGCTATGTGCTGTAACGTTTCTTTCCTAAATGATATGCAATTACTTGTAATGTTTCTTTCCTAAAGGATATGCATGTACTTGTGAGTTACGACGAAGACTAACTTTTTCATCCTAGGTTTACTACCGAACGGTAACTTCGAGCAAGGTCCGGACAAGTCCCAGATGAACGGGACCAGAGTGATTGGTCAAAACTCCATAACCTACTGGGAGACCTCAGGGTTCGTGGAGTACATCGAGCTCGGGCAGAAGCAGAACGACATGGTCCTGGTGGTGCCTGAGGGCGCACGGGCCGTGCGGCTAGGCAACGACGCGACCATCCAGCAGCAGCTCACGGAGGCTTGACCCCGGGCATGTCCTACTCCATCACCTTCAGCGCGGCGCGCACCTGTGCCCAAGCCGAGCAGCTCAACATGTCCGTCGCCCCGGAGTCCGGCTTCCTCCCCATCCAGACCGTGTACACCAGCAGCGGCTGGGACTCCTACTCCTACGCCTTCAAGGCTAGGCACACCACCGCGTGCCTCATCATCCACAACCCCGGCGTCGAAGAGGATCCGGCGTGCGGGCCCATCATTGATTCCGTTGCAATCAAGGCCCTCCACCCTCCTATTCGCACCAAGGGTATCATTTACTTTTGATCTCAAATAAACTTAGGAACAGATTGTCAGGATTGTTTCATCTAACTTGCTGGTTGATCTCTCATTCATGCAGATAATATGTTGAAAAACGGAGACTTCGAGGAGGGCCCGTACATGTTCCCGGACTCGCCATGGGGCGTGCTGGTGCCGCCAATGGACGAGGACGACGTGTCCCCGCTGCCGGGGTGGATGATCATGTCGGACACCAAGGCCGTCAAGTACCTCGACGCGGCGCACTTCGCTGTGCCACACGGCTCGTACGCCGTGGAGCTGGTGGCCGGCACGGAGGCCGCGCTAGTGCAGGAGGTGCAGACGAAGCCCGGGCGGTCGTACAAGCTGTGCTTCTCCGTCGGGGACGCGGCTAACGGGTGTGCAGCCACACTGCTCGTGGACGCGTACGCGGCGCATGGCAGGCTGCCGGTCTCGTACGAGTCCCACGGCACGGGCGGGTACGTGCGCAACGAGCTCGAGTTCTCAGCGGTGGCGAACCTCACCCGTGTGGTCTTCCAGAGCATGGGCCACTACGTGAAACCTGACGGGACGCTGTGCGGGCCGGTCGTGGACGACATCTCCCTCGTCAGCCTGCCCAAACACGCTGCCCGCCGATTGCTCATGTAGGGAGGGACACTTTGCTTTGCAAACTGAAAGACAGGGACAGCGCTCTAGATAGGAATCACAACCCCCACACGTCCAAAATCCAACATCGAACGTCTAGGAGCTCTTCTAGATCCAAGCATTTTTGCCTAAACAAACCCGTACTCCGCCGCGTGGAATCATGCACCGGCACCGGCTCGATTCATTAGAAAAACTCAAAAGCATGCACGAAAAACGCAGTTTTATAATGTTCATTTTTGTTTACTTTCACCACTACTAGAGTTGTGTTCTTTTTCCTTTTTCCTTTTTTTTTTTTTTTTTTTGATAAAACTGCACTGGCGTGCGTACTTATTTTCTATCAACGGACGCAGGGGCTGTTTGCTTGCAACCCTGCCAGGTAGATGTATTCCATTTCCTAGGCAGTGATCAGAGCCCCAGCCAGTTGAAATCTGACGCCTGGGAATGCTCACAGCACCAAGCAACTCTCGCTGGGGACCAAAAACAAACAGGCCTGTACATTCATGCTCTAATAAACACTGGTTTTCAAATAAATTGATAAATGCATTACAATAGGCCCGGGTTTAAAGATGGTGCATGGTTTTAAAATGCTCGGGTTTAACTTATATTTTATAAGCAATTAAACTTACCTGATTTTGAATGAAAACAATTTGTAAAATAAGAATTAATCACTTCCAAATACAGTTGAAAAAAGTAGAAGTTCTACTGTAGAACTAGCTCCACCCCAATATGGGATCCTTTCAAGCAATCGATGGTCATGTCTCCTGCTACTGAAAGAATAACATTGACTATAAAATTAGCCAACAAGAGTTCTAAAGATAAAATTGGGAACACTCCTTTGCGACACCTTTGCGAGGATTGTGTTTTCTCAAAGGAAGTTTGGTCCTTCCTAGTGCTTTGTTTATCAGTGATTGACACTGTTGGGACGGCAGGATCACTCCGCAGTTACTGGCATGAGTGCCGTGCTAAGGTCGACAGAGGCAAGAGAAAGTGTTTGCGGCATATATATGATCTATTTTTTTGGTGAAAATGTGTGGAAGAAGTAGAATAGAAGAATTAATTTTCCAGAACAAAACGTTACAGCAATACAAGTGGCACTTACTGCTATGCAAGGGAGATTATTTAGAGCAATATCAGTTGGCAACAAGACCTAATGTGGAAGTTGAACAGTTGTAGGCATTGTTTCTTCTTTCTATCCGGCTAGGAGTTGCTATGTCTTCTGTTCCACAGTGATTGAGTTTGGAGTTTTCCATCGTAAGTGTTTTTCCTGCTGTGTAACAAGTAAGGTGGTGAGCCTACGTGACAAAGTGGCGATGAGTTTAAGGCTTGTTTGGTGCATCTCATAATAGCTTAATGAGCTTTTGTGAACTTTTTTTTTTCTTACCAAACACTCATTGTGGTACTCCCTGACAACAAAGACGTGGAGTTATGATAAAGCTAAAAAAGTAGCTTATCTTAGTTCTCTCCCTCATTTCTCTCTTTTTCTGATATATATATTAAGCTATTGATGAAGCTATTTTACCAAACGATTTTTTGAAAACAGCTCAACCTCATCTAAAAAGTGGTAAAGTGGTAACGGTGGTGTAAGCAACAGTATGGTGGAGGCGTACGGAATTTTCGCTCTGGAGATCTTAGCAAAGTTGTAACGGTGGTGTAAGCAACAGTATGGTGGAGGCGACATAGTCATTTTTTGTTTTTTTTTAGAAATGTGACAAGAGATTTGTTGGAGTTTTATTAGACGCAGAAGAAAAATACGGTACAAAACAAAAACGGGAGGCTAAGGTCCCGTTTGGCACAACTCAACTTTATTTTGAAAAATAGTTTTATGAGCTAGAGGGAAAATTCCGTACGCCTCTAGCGGTCGTCAAGTTTATCTGGGACGGCTTTGCTGTTGCCAAAATTCATGCAAGTTCTGGTCTTGCATGCAAGAGTGCATATGCGGGTCCGCTGAAAAGCGCATGCATGCTGCTGACGGAAATACAACATGTAAGGAAAAAAAAAAAGAATAAGCTTGATGGCCGCTAGGTGCGTTTCTAAGATCTCTCGCCTCATCTCTCAGTTCCAACAGATGTGTGGTCTTCTCCGCATTTCGTGCCCCTGCGCGAGGCTCGCGCTAGCTCTATAAAGTAGTCACACACGAGAGTCAGCGCGGCCTTGCACGTGAGACTGTTCCATCGGGCTACCAGCTCGAGAGCTCAGTTCGCGTCCCCGAAGCAGGGAGGCATGGCAGAGCTCATGAGAAGGGAACCTCTGTCAATCATGGCGGGCGTCATGAGGTCACGTTGCCCCATGCTGCTGCTCTTGCTCGTCGGTGTGGCTGCTCGTGTGGCTTCAGGCGTCGTCACCGATGGTGAGATCTAGCAAACTGGCTGTTACTCCTGCGTTCTTTCCTTTGCTATTTTGAGTTTTGTCTAGCAATGCCTAGGTGCTGTTTAAATTGGCCGAAATCAAACGATTTGATGGCCGCGAGAACCCGCGCAATATTTCCAACACACACTGTACTTAGTTTCAGAGTACTCAGTTATTTGAACTAGTGACATGATGTTTTTGCCGAAGAATAAATAGTGATGTGTAGTCAAGCTCATCCTTAAAACCCCAAACAAAATATACAACATACTCTACCATTCACTAACTGGCCTGCCCCCCAGCACCCTTCAGTATATGTTGATTTGTTTGGCTGAAGATAGATAGAAGAGCAACCTCAACAGACCCAAAACGGACGTATCTGTAAATGTAAAGATTGCTTCACCATTCATGTCTGAAGTACCACATTGTGTAATTGTGTTTAGGCATATTACCAAACGGCAATTTTGAGCTCGGGCCGGCGAAGTCGGATCTAAACGGCACCAGGGTGATGGGTCAAAACTCCATACCGAGCTGGGAGATCTCAGGATTTGTTGAGTACATCGGGTCCGGGCAGCAGCAGGGCGACATGATCCTTCCGGTGCCGGAAGGCGCATACGCCGTGCGTCTGGGCAACGACGCAACCATCCGGCATAAGCTAAACCTGAACCGGAAGATGACCTACTCCATCACCTTTTGCGCGGCGCGCACCTGCGCCCAGGCCGAGCAGCTCAACGTGTCCGTCGCCGCGGAGTCCGGCATCTTACCCATCCAGACCGTTTACACCAGCACCGGGTGGGACTCCTTCTCCTACGCCTTCAGAGCCAGGCACAGCACCGCGTGGCTCACCATCCACAACACCGGCCATGAGGTCGCTTTCTTTCCGCAGATGCTTTGCTGCCGAGGTGTCTCATCTACGGCTTCGATCACCATTAGCTACCTAGGTGTTGAGTTATCCTTTGTATAGGCGCAGCTTGTTTGGGGACGTTAGGTGGAGGGTTCCCCGCCCCTCGTTCTCTTGCTTTTCGTTTTTGTGTTTTAAGGTCTACGTTGGTGTTTTCCTCCTGTGATGTCTTCTCGGCATCGGGGTTTGTTGTATTTGGATTTGATTTTCCTCCTCTTAATGAAATACGGGTGAACGGCCCGATCGCGAAAAAAAAAAAGGACGACCCGGGGTGCGGCCCCCTCATCGACTCTGTTGCCATCAAGGCCCTCAACCCTCCGCATCTCACCAAAGGTTTGTAACATCCAATCCAAAGAATCGTCTTGCTTGTTTTAGAGGAAAGGTGTGAGTTTAACCAAGCGCGGCATGATGCAATGCAATGCAGGTAACATGCTGAGGAACGGAGACTTTGAGGAGGGCCCGTTCATCTTCCCGGACACGGCCTGGGGCGCGCTGGTGCCGCCGGTGGACGAAGACGACGTGTCTCCTCTGTCGGGGTGGATGGTCATGTCGGACACGAAGGTGATCAAGTACGTGGACGCGGCGCACCACGCTGTCCCCGCGGCGCGCGCGCCCGTGGAGCTGGTGGCCTGCAGGGAGGCCGCGCTGGTGCAGGAGGTGCGCACCGTGCCCGGCCTTCACTACCGCCTGTCGTTCTCGGTCGGCGACGCGGCGAACGGGTGCGAGGGGTCCATGTCCGTGGAGGCGTACGCGGCGCGGGAGACGGTGAGGACGACGTACGAGTCCCGGGGAACCGGCGGGAGCACGCGCGCCGTGGTGGAGCTCACGGCGATCGCGAACCTCACGCGCGTGGTGTTCCAGAGCTACAACCACCACATGAAGCCCGACGGCACGCTCTGCAGGCCGGTCGTCGACGACGTCTCCCTCGTCGGCCTGCGCAAGCACGCCGCGCGCCGGCTATTATTCTAGTCTGCACTCTGCATTGCCGTACCTGCTGGTGCTTGATGAGTTTGTATTGGTAATCCCACACATGTGTATGGCCATTGTCCATTGGCCACTAACCGTACCTGCAATGGCAAGCGGCCATAGAATTGTTTTGATATACTGCACAGAAGATTCTGATGGCATGATGCCTTTGACTTGAAAAAAGACTGTGCTGGCTAGACACAGAGGAATTGATCTGCGATTCAGATGTACCTACTTGTAATCACATAGTGTCGGTGTTGTCCAAGGCTTTGACTCTTTCGTTTTTCTTTTCTATGGACAAGGTTTGCCTTAGAAAATGCTAAGGCCAGTGGGGAGCATCTGGCCGACTCCAAACACGGCGGCAGCCAACAATTCCATTCGGAGAGGTCATTCTAGCTTGCATTTGGAACGGTGGGCGCCCACGCCACTACTAGTGCTAGAACCAGGTGCCAGCACGCCGCGACGGCGAGCACCGGGCCACGGCGCGCCGTCGCGTTGGATGGCACAACGGCCTTGCGGAACGAGAAACGCGTCAGAAGGAATCTTCTACGCTGCGTTGGGCATGCGAGCGAAGCAGAGTGCCACGTGACCGTGCACAGGGACTGTCTCCAGGAAGCCAGCATCCAGCAGGTCCCAGCTCCCAACCCGACTTGGCGAGCCGAGTCGCCGATCTCGAGAGCTTGAGATGCCATGCCAGCTGCTACTACGTGCTCACGATCCTGCGCCAGCGGGCGCGTCTCGCGGCGACACGTCCGTCCTGGATAATTAACCACCACTGCGCCCCGGATTACGCCAGGTCAACAGACCTGCAAAACCCCAAAGGCCTCAATAAGCGCCACCTCTTATATAAGCTGCCGTGCACTGGCCGGCCGTGAGCGCCGACTGCATATCAGAGCTCAGCTCACAAGGCGGCGGCAGCTACAAGCTACCGCTGTTTATGTTACACAAGGTTCCAATCCAGGGGCGCCAGGGCTACGACCAAAACCGAGGGGTGGCTCGTGAGAATTGGAGCCCGCCATGATGGCGAAGAGCACGCGAACCGTGGCGTTCGTCGTCCTCATGGGAGTGGCCGCTCGAGCGGTTTTGGCCATCACCGACGGTGAGAACTCGCAAGTCGCAACTCAGTACTACTGTTTTGTTTTTGGCGCATCGACTCTGGCTGGTACTGTTCAATAATGATTTGTGGTTTCCAAATACACCCTAGCTTACAACATTATATTTTGCTCTCTTTTTTATGAACTCTTGTAGCATCTTCTCTTCCTGGATCTTTCTAATATATGGGTAAAATAAGGCAGTTTGAGAGAGCCTCGTTAAATCAACTATACTACTCAGGATGGGAGGCGTGGTCGCGTCCAAGTTCGAACTCCATCTAATTCAAAATTTTCTTGTTAGTAGTAAGAAAAAGATTCTCTAAGGAAAAGACCTTATTAGTCACTCCAAGGTTGGATCTAATTTCCTTTCTAGTGTTATATAAGTGGTTGCTCTTATATTCCTTGTTTAATTTAGTCCAATGTGTACTCTATCCCAACCTAGTATTGGTTGCTAGTGGATTAATAAAGTATATTGGTTTGTTAGAGCAGCTCCAAAAAAGACTCTATATTCTTTCTATATGTTATAAATAGAGATTTTCGTGAAAAACTATCTTCAAACGGTATCTCTAAATGATTATCCAAATGTATCTATCTTTCTATTCTAGACTTCTCGCTGGCCAAAATAGAAGATGAGAATGACTCTCTAGAGTGCGCACTAGACATTACAAAATTACTTGTTGGAGAGTGAAATGATATAGAAAGTGATTTTCTGCAAATGACTCTTTAGATGACGATTTAGAGAGCAGGATTTAGAAAGGCTCTTGGAGATGCTCTTAGTTGCATGGTACTTCTGAGCTTGTCAAAATAATAAACGTATTTTATATTAGGAAAAGTCGAATTCGATCTATAAATTTTGACTAAAAGTTATATATCATATGAAAGTCTAAACTTGCATTGCCATTGAGGAAAGATATAATATTTGACATTTTAGTTTATACTTTCTCTGTTCCAAATTTTAGGCGGTTTGGTTTTTTCTAGATACATTTCTTTTGCTATACATCTAGACATAGTGTATAACTAGGTACATAGCAAAAGCAATGTATCTAGAAAAGCCAAAGTAAATTATAATTTTGATGGAAGGAGTATTATACTTTAAATTATATATATTTAAAAGCTCTTGCCCTAATACAATATAATGCTGTTTCACGTGTAGTAAGCTCTTGACCTAACATAATATATGGTGTACACTATCAACCGGTGCCTAAAGCTCACTCAAGTATTTAGATGACATTCTAATTAACGTCTCATCCAATTCAGACAAACTTGGGTGAGCTTTTAGGTAATTTTTCTCTATACCTTTATTTTTCTTGTGGAATCAAAATTATTTCAGCGGAACTTCTATGTTCCAAATGGGCTTTTGGGGTAGTAATTCTAGGTTCATGATCATGGGGGTTGAGAGCGTTGGTCCTAGTCGAGCTGATAGCGAAAAAAAAAAAAAAAAAGACATTAACTAGAGTCAGTTAGGGTGTTAAAAAGGAGTCAGATTAATTAGTGAGTGTGTGAGGAGGGTAGACCACCCGTGAGGCCGTGGTAAGGAAGAAGGATGGCGATGTATGGAAAATAAGTTGCTTCCTCCATACCAAATTTTGTAAGTCGTTTGATTTTTAATAACAAATTTGAGCATTTGTCTTATTTAAAAATTTATGTAAAATATCACTTTATTTTGTTATGGCTTGATTTATTAATAATAGTTCTTCAAGAATGACTTAAATTGACTATATTTACATATTTTTTTAAATAAGAGGAGTGGTCAAACTTGGTGATAAAAAATGTCAAACAACTTATAATTTGAGATGGAGGAAGTAAATGTTAATTTGTTATCATATCCGGATCAGTTAAGTGATGCCCGTTGGATTTTGGTCCGACGATGACCGAGTCGTCTGAAACGCCAAAATGACCACGCACCGATCTACTCTACATGAATAGCGGTCCGTATGGCTTTGTACATTTCTCTCGACTTGTGTTTGATTTTGATCAACCTGGCGTGTAGGCCTGCTACCAAACGGTCATTTTGAGCAAGGACCAACCAAGTCGGAGCTGAACGGCACCAGGGTGTTAGGCCGCAACTCCATACCGCACTGGGAGATCTCAGGGTTCGTGGAGTACATCGAATCCGGCCAGAAACAAGACGACATGCTCCTCCAGGTTCCTGAAGGCGAGCGCGCCGTGCGGCTGGGCAACGACGCCACCATCCAGCAGCAGCTGGCAGTGACCCGGCACACGTACTACTCCATCACCTTCTCCGCGTCGCGCACCTGCGCCCAGGCCGAGAAGCTGAACGTGTCAGTCACCCCGGAGTCTGGCGTTCTCCCCATCCAGACCGTGTACACTAGCAGCGGCTGGGACTTCTACTCCTGGAACTTCAAGGCCAAGCACACCACCGTGTGGCTCTCCATCCACAACCCCGGCCACGAGGACGACCCGGCGTGTGGCCCCCTCATCGACCGCGTGGCCATCAAGACCCTTCGGTCTCCCCATCACGTCAAGAGTAAGACCACCGATTTCTCATGCCTTTGAATTGATGAACGTGCTTCCATAAATGAACTCCTTAAAACAAAGAAATTAGCACGTACTCACACTTGAATTACGGCATGGATATGATCTTACTGAAGCAGACAACATGCTGAGGAATGGGGACTTTGAGGACGGGCCCTACATCTTCGCGGACACGCCGTGGGGTGTGCTGGTTCCGCCGATCATGGAGGACGAGCACTCGCCGCTGCCGGGATGGATGATCATGTCGGACACCAAGGTCGTCAAGTATGTGGATGCGCCGCATCACGCCGTGCCACGCGGCGCTGGCGCCGTGGAGCTGGTCGCCGGCAGGGAATGCGCGCTGGTGCAGGAGGTGCACACCGTGCCCCGTCGCTCCTACAAGCTGTCCTTCGCCGTCGGGGACGCGGCCAACGGGTGCCAGGGGTACCTGGCCGTGGACGTGTACACGGGGGCGCGACGCTAACTGCGTCGTACGAGTCCCGCGGCTTGGGCGGGTACAAGCGCGCCGAGCTCGAGTTCGTGGCGAGCGATAAGCTGACGCGTGTCGTGTTCCAGAGCGCCAACCACTACATGAAGTCGGACGCCACGCTCTGCGGCCCCATCATTGATGACGTTCGGCTCGTCCGCGTGCACGCCGCCCGTCGACTGCGTATGTAAGACGTCTCATAGTGTGTTTGTAAGAGTTTTAGTTTTTGAAATCATCATTGTGAAGGAATGGCTCCACCACCGAAGAGTAGCTTCACTGCGGATTCAGGCTTTCAACATGAAAATGAAAATGCATTTTCGACTTGCAGCGTAGTTGTGCTAAACGCTGGAATGCTGATGATATCTCTGCATTAATCATGTTTTTTTTCAAGACAGACGACATCATATACAGAGGCTGTTTAGACTGCTAAAAGCTAGATTGTGATGATATACGAGATTTCTCATTACTCACGTTGTAATTGAACACGATGATACATATGTTTAGGCCACTGCATATGTTGGTTGTGAGTCTTAGGTAACTGACGAGCAACATCACCGACTTGTAGACACCCCATGTGATTGTGAGTCTAAGGTAACTAACGAGCAACATCACCCACTTGTGGACACCCCCGTCCAAAAGCTGCTTATATAGACTCACCCTCCTAAACTACAGGTGCTACAACCCACCAACCAAAACCATACATGAGCCACTTTGGGGCTACATGGGCCAACTTCACAATTACTATAGGCTTCTAACCGATGGGGTGTTGCAACTACGAGTTCACCCCTGATCAAATTTAAAATGATGAGATGATGATTAGAGGGACCCACCTAACTGGGTCCATTGCCCCTAGCCTGATTTGAGACGAGGAGAATGTGTTGTCCTTAGATGCTCACCACTGAGGGGCCGCATCACCAACAATACGGTCACCTCGAGGGGGGCGCCCATCGTTGGTACGGATCACCATGGGGAGCCGTGCGAACTCAATAGGGCTCACCTCGGTGGAGAGGGGAGGGAAAGAGTGTGATGCAAGAGTGGAGATGAAGGGAGGACAGGCCAATGGAGGAGGAAGATAAAGACATGAGGGGAGAGAGGGAAGCGTTCAAGAAGAATGAGAGGGAGAGATACATGCTGTTAGAAACAATAAAAGATCCATTAGTGGATTTCATCAATAAGATAAGTGTAGAACTATTACATGGTCTTTGTTGGTGCTAGCTGTGCCAACAGTTTTGAGCATGGTGATTGCCTTGCCACCCAGCCTCAAGATTTACATAGATTCAATTACATGAAGGCAGGATAAATCTGGAATCTACCACCTATAAGGTAGTAATGTGTCATCTATGACTTGAAAACCGATATGTAATTGTCTCACCTTTAGTTCAGATTTATATCGATTTAGTTCCATTTTAGTTTACTTAAGCCATTAAGTAACGTGAAGTCGCCCTCAAGCCTAAGTAGAGTAGCCTAAAGTAGTGGAAACTTGCCACTACAAGTAGCCCGAGACACTTGCTTTTAGCATAGCTCCATATACATCTTTGTGCCATTTACCACCTGTTGGGCTCTCTTCATGCTTTCCATAAAATGTGAATGTTCCTTTCTCTCCATATCTTCCGTATATATTATCAGTATAACCAGAAACTTCATTGGCACTATTATCAATATATATTGTCAGTGAATTTTTCCATGTGTTTTTTTTCAGTACAGCAAAAAAATTTGGAAACGCCCACAAAAATATTTTGTCAGTCCACTGGCCACCAGGCCAAGGAACCATTGATCCATGTTTGTTGCCCCCTGTTTGCGGGCATCAGAACCATGTGGTCACAATGGCACGTGGAGATTTCACTTTGCTAGTGCTTTTGTCGGTAGACCAAGTTGGCAGCTGAATTATGTTGTTGTTGTTGCTGTTGTTGTTGTTGTTGTTGTCATTGTTGGTGTTAGTTGTTTCAAGTGTTGTAACTCTTATCTCCCCACTTCTTATGGCCTTCAAGGATCCATATTTTAGGTGCTTGGCACCCTCTCCATTCCTGGTTTGCCCAGTATCAATGAAAAAAATCATATAGGTGGGCTCTCACCCTTATACGGTGGCGTCTTAAAAAAACTTTGGCCGGCTAAGTCGCCACTACTCCTTCCTAGATATTAATTTTGTCACAGGAGCTTCTCAATGTTAGAGCTTATGGTTCTCCGTTCCCCGGAGTGAAAAGGAGTAGAAACAGAAGCGTGGCATTTACATTTACTCCCTCCGTTCCAAAATAGATTTCATTCTCGCTTCTTGAGAAGTCAATGTTTTCAAACTGTCAGCAATTATATATTAAAATATATAAATATTTATGCTAAGTAATTAGTATCATCGGAAAGATCTTTAAGTCTAGTTTTTTAATAAATTTATTTAGAGATAAATGTTACATATATTTTCTACAAACCTAGTCAACGTTGAGAAAGCTTGACTTTAACGCTTCTCAAAGCGTTATCCTTTTTGGGATGGAGAGAGTACATGTTCAGGCATGTGTTGTCATGCCTTTACGACCCTTCTTCGTACCCATGTACTTGCCTACTGGGCCAGGTGGATTTACATGTTACTGCAGCCACACAATTCATCTGAGCTAGTAAAATTAGTTAACATGCCTCTTTTTTTTGTATCGAGCTGCACAGGTAAATATCTCACTTCATTAAACCTCGATTGGGTACCCACGTTGTATACGTCTCATTTGTAGCTAGTTGAGCTCACAAATGATCTAGTTGAACTACAGATCAGAGGCAAAGTTTCAGTTAGAAATTTTTTTTTACAAGAGGTGTTTCACCTAGAATCTGCAATTCAAGGTTACAGCATATATATGGTGCAGTTTTTATATGGTTTCTCTTTTTTCTACTCTCTTTGTTTCACATATGAGTCACTTGAACTTTGTTGATACATCCAATTTCCTAGCAAATTTGATGTATCAAAGAGTTCTCAAAACATCACGGGTCCAATGCAAGAAAAGATTTCCATGAAATGTTACATTAGAAACAATATACTGTGACATTATATAAGCTATGATTTCATCACACGCTAGGTGTTGCTCCCTTTATTGCTGTTTATTTGATGAACAGACACACTGAAGAGTGCTGGAAGCAAGTACACATATATGAGCGAGGAACAACACATCACGGGACACGGGTCCAATGCAAGAAAAGCTCCGGGAAGAGAGTAAATCAAAATATTAAATACTCATGAGGTTTTCTCCTGACTAAGCGTGAAACAAAGCTAGTCGGAAGAATACTGTCGTGGACAACGTACGTACGTGCATGTAGCAGGAGCTGGGCTCGATGACGATGTCGTCGTTGGTCTCTGAAGACCGATCATCTTTAGTGCCCAGGGCCTCTAGGGCTCGGCCCTTGGGTAAGCTGCGCTACCCACGCCATGATCAGCGACCTCGCCCTCTCATGGAGCATGCGGTGGCCAGCGTACTGCCCCTCCGGCAGCCGCCTGGCCGCCTCAACGGAAGTGAGTAGAGTGGAGGAGATAGCCACGGCGAGGAGCAAAACGGTCAGCACGATCCCTGCTCTGAGCTCGGACATCTTGGGCAAGAGCGAGAGGTTGATGAAGAGTGGTAGGTTTTTTTTGTAGTAAGTACGTAGCCAGTAGCCACAAACTAACAGGAGTTTGTGGGTTAGCTTTTGTGGCTTTGGCATGGCTCTATGCCTCTATATATAAGCCCGTTGCACGAGAGAATTAGTTTGTCTGGCATGTTTGTATGCAGTTTTAAAAGGCATTTCGTTCTCCCCTATAGCTATAGCTACTGCATGCTAACGCCTCCATGGTCCATCCTTCAAGCGTATAGAACTGCATTGCTTGCATAAAACGAATCTTTGATCTGTGAGTCTGCCTTAATTGCGGTAGGAAAAACGAGGCTGATCGCTCGTCTTTTCACGCGCGGTCAGTGGGCAGTTTACACTAGCTATATAGATCGATCATGCAGTTTTTGTTGTAGCTTATTGGGTTCGGAAGTGGTCACTGGTCAGTTTACACTAGCTTGGTTTCTTTGGCATTATAGGAAGGAAGCAGGACGACGATCACGTGAGCCATGCAAGGTTAAACTGTTCTTATGCTCTTATAAACAACTTGATACTACATACATGAAAGATCTAATTATCTGAGCTAGAGCCACTACAGTAATTTGAGGAGCATGTAGTGTAGTGTACTCCCTCCACTTTCATTTACATGTCGCGTTAGATTTGTCCTAAGCCAAACATTTATATCCTTGACCATCGCTTTCAGAAAAAATAATATAGATTCATGACATAAGATTTAATTTCTCAGATTCACTATGAAAAGTACTTCCATAGATTCATGACATAAGCTTTATGTCTTTTTCCTAGTTTAGTTTCTACTGTTATATTGCCCTCAAAGATAAACTAGTTGTCTTGGAATTTAAGGCTATATGCACTCCCTCCATTCTAAACATAAGACGTCTTAACCTTTTTAGATATTTTTTTATTATGCATGTAGTTAGATATAATGTATATCAAAGTATGTAGTAAGTTGGGCCTCGTCGCTACAATAGACGACCCCTTCATTTTCAACAAAAGTAAAAATGCCCCCATTTGTTCACACAATTAATAGAGACGTGGTGCTTTTTAATTTTCACTGAGGATAATTAATTGCTTTTTGGGTTTTTGGGTGCCAAAAATTTTTTGTTCCAAAAGTTTTTGCATAGTGGTGTTTAGATGCATGACAAATTTTTGCCATAGGGGATATTTTGGCAAAAGTTTTGGACCCAAAATTGCTATTTTTTTGCCATAATATTTAGATATATTTGCCAAAATATGGAATACAATGCCAAAACTTTTGGCATAAAGAACGAATTAAACAGGCCCTAAACCAATGCAACTTTTTTTTTTTGTAAAATTTCTAATAAGTTCCATGGTCATTTGAAAGACAAATGCATCTGGGGCTTTGGTTCATCACCACATCAAATTTTTCTTTTTTTTTTTTGTGGCCACCGCTATAAGCTTCCCTGAACCAGCAAGAGAATCCAGAGGATTTTTCTGATTCGAGTCGTCCTGTACAACTCGCTCCGTTTATTTTTCCACTCCTCGCATCACATGACCATGGATGCTTTGCCGGATCCGAAAGAGTACACGAGCAGCAGAGCCATAGACCCATCACCCGGTCGCATTTAGAGCTCTCGGAAATTTAGGTGGCGACGATGGAAGCTGCGTCCGGACGCGTCCCCTGCCATTGTTTTGTTTACCTCCCCGACGCGCACCGTCGTGGGGTGTTGGATTTCAGGGCCGACGAGACGACGGCCGGGCAGCCAGCGCCAAGCACAAGAGCCCGCAATCTCGCGCCTCTTGCCGCTGAATACCATGGCGATGGAGTACCGGAACTAACCGGCCTACGCATATATCTATGGCTCCTCCTCCATCTCCAGCCATTGACCCTACGCATTTCTCTATGGGCTACATGCCGGTCGGTGGTCGACTGATTCAGAAGAGAACGTGCAACGTTGTACTAACTGCTCTAACTACCTGCCACTTGCTGTTGCTGCAAGGAGCCACATCAATACCACAGTACTAGACTACTAGTTTTTTTTTCTTCCTTTCCTTTTTTATTTTTTTTAGCAGATCGTTTTTTTTTATCAGACCAAGTATAGAGAAACATGCATCACTGGCCGTCCGGCTTTCTCAAAAAAAAAAAGGCAGTTCGGCCCATAAAGAGGCAGGTACAGACGTTCTCGTATGTTGGGCTTCTTGTCCAGCCCATAACAGATATCGGCCCAACATACGAAGCCTATTTCCAACCAAGAACAAAATTTTGCCAACCCAACCCAGTCTCAGGCTCTGTTTGGATGTTCTAAAAAATATACACCTTTAGCTTTAGCTCTTTAATTTAGTTATTATTCACACACGTAATTTTTTGCTCAAGAAAATTATAAATGTAAGTTATTATGTACAAGAAGCCTAAGAAATATTTAGCTTGTAAAACTGTCTGGTAGAAGGTATGAAATTGTTGTGATTTCACATGGTGGGGGTGAACCGGAGATATTTCAAGATTTGACAACATGCCCACATGTCAATAACTCATATTTACTTGACATGTCATTACTATATGAGCATCAAAAATCTTAAATCTTAAAAAGGCTCATAAATTTGATACATTAATTTTGTAATCTCTCGGGTTAGAGGGGTGAGAGTCCCATCTTGTTAGAGAGAGATAGAGAGAGATGAAATGCTTGGGTGGAGACACCAAATAGAGTCGGTTGGTGGCGGGAAATCGACGAAGCTCTCATTTCCATTGCGAGATTGGATAGACGGCTAGTTGAATCAGGATGCAGTGGGGTAAATAGGTAAGATAGTGGTAAATATCTATTCATGCTCAATGCTCCACCATGTCTGTGCCATATAGGTTCGGACGCCATGCCGAAAGAATGCGAGTGAGCTAGTGGGTCTCACAGCGTGTCAAGGTGACATGCAGAAGGTATAGTGGCTTGGACCAATAGCGTGTTGGTCCAAGGATAGAGAAGGTGGTCTGTGTAGAGAGAAAAAAAATGGGTACACAAGCACACACAACACAAAAACAAAGGGTGGAGTTCTTTTTGCATTTCACTTTCACTCCATTAAGTTACATCAGCTCAAAGTGATTCCCCTTTTTATAGAGGGAAACACTAAATGATTACATGCTTTTACGGCGTTTGAACTCTTTAACATTCTTCCTTGAGTTTGTGAAAGAAAAAGGAAAAAGTCCGATTACCTCCCCAACTATCACGAAAGTTCATTTTTCCTCCCTCAACGCCAAAAACCGGACAAATCACCTCCCTCAACTTTTCAAACCATGCAAATTACCTCCCTCGGCGGTTTTTGAGGGCGGTATTTTTCTACATAAGAACAGTTTTTCCTTTTTTTTTTTAAAAAATTCTGGTTGAATCTTTGAAAAATCATAGTAAATCACAGAAAAATCATAAAATGAAAAATCTAATTTTGTTAGACTCCACATAATTATATCTACACACCGAATATATAAAAAAGAAAAAAATACAAAACCTTTGTAGCAAAAAACTTTATATTAAAGTATATCATATTATATATTCACTGTGTAGATCTAATCATGTGGAGTTCAACAAAATTAGATTTTTCATTTTATGATTTTTCTGTGATTTACTATGATTTTTCAAAGATTCAACCGAATTTTTTAAAAAAAAATAATGACAAATCACCGTTATTGTAGCAATACCGCCCTCAAAAACCGCCGAGGGAGGTAATTTGTACGTAGTTTGAAAAGTTGAGGGGCGCGATTTGTCCTGCCAGGCGTTGGGGAGGAAAAGTGAGAACTTTCGTGATAGTTAGGGGAGGAATATAGACTTTTTCCAAAGAAAATACTGTTAGTTGTCGTGGTCACGCACTCACGCGAGGCCCACCGAAGCCCAGGCTGTGCCCACTCCCTTCCACTCCGAGCGGACGCACGCAGATGGGCCTCAGCCCTCCAAGCGCGTGGACGGCGCGCTGCGCCGCGCGCCGGCGTTCGCCGCCGCCTGCGACGCCGCCTTCGACCGGTGCCTCGCCGACGCACAGCGCCACTTCCCGGGCGTCCGCCGGTACCAGCTCGCCGACGCCGCCGCGCACCTCCACTCGGAACTCAGCGTGTCTGTCCCTCTGGTCCGTCGCTGGGTGTCCTCGCCGCCGCCCCGCGACCGAGTCGACGCCGCGCTCCGCGCCGCTGGGCTAGAGGACGAGGCAGAGCTCTCGCGGCCCCAGTTCCGGGAGTTTGCCGTCGAGCTGTTCAGGGAGGCCGTGCTGGCTGGAGCTGCGGACCTCCTCCGCGCCCCCCAACCGCGGCCGGGGCTGTCGGGATAGGCTTGGTGGCTCGCGTCTCTCCACCGGTGGTCGGGAGGATCGTCACCGTCTGCGCCGCCGGCGTGGGCACCGCGGTTTACCTCAGCCTGGGCTAGGGTTTTCTAAGTGTTCCCCAAATTCTAGATAGAGAACCTGTACAAACAACTTCCACAGCTCTGTTGGTGTTGTTCAGTTGAACCTGTACAAACCATTGCAGTAATGCATTTTATGCTCCGGTTCAGCTTAAGTGCCATTGAATCAGCTGTGCAATGTTTCTCTGGCAAATCACATTACTGAAAGCATCAAGTATTTCAACTGTATGCTATCTATTATCTGATTTATCTTCCTTTTGCATACTACAATGAGGTCACTTTTCGTAAATAGTTCAGAGTTACGTTGACTGAAGGATTTGCTGCTGCACATTTTGTTGCATAGAAATTTTCTTTATTTTAATTTTTTCTTTTTCTTTCTGGATTGATCGTGCAAATGATGTACATGTGACGACATAACAGAAGAAAGTAGTTCCTGAATTGCTTGTCAAAGTAATCTGTAAAGAATATAGTACAGTTCTTCACTTGCTTTCTTGCTGAATTGTTCTAGGCTCTTTTAAACCATCAGTTGAGCATTCTACAAGTGGAATAATTATTTGTGTCTATTATTGTAGCACTTAGTTTACTCAACATTGTCGTCCATCATATCCGATCAACCACGATGCATAAAGGATACCTTAAATTCATTGTTTTCTCTGAATTTGCTCTTGTTATCATGTTTCCTTTGAGTACACCTAGAATTTCTGTGCATGTGTAAGAAATATAGTTTGACCTTTTTGTTCAATTTGATCATGTATACTTGATTCAGAGAAACAGAAGGATAAAAAGCAGGGACCAGAGTTAGAGATCAGTCACTATTGTTACGTTAATTTCTATTTCCTTGGAAAACTATGCTCTTCAAACAAAAGCCAGGTACTATTCACAAAGATAGAAGATAATTTTTTTGGCAAATCACTGAGTTACTGAAAACTCATGCTGCAGAAATAGTCTTCAGACAAAACAGAAGGGAGAATGTCATACTTTGTCCTGAACCTATGAAGCAAAACAAAGTGAATTATTTTTCGCTTGCTTTGCTTTGTAGCTGAATTTTGTTTTCGGCATGAAGCTATAGTGAAACATTCTAAGAATATAATTCTTTGATGAGGGGTTCCGTCAATTGGTTTACTATATTGCTACCTTTATATTTGTTTCCCATTTCTATCAACTTTGATGTGTAAAGTCATAAATAAATCAAGCTTATTTAAATCAATATCAAATTCAGGCATCTCAAGCTATACTATAGTTCAACAATATTTGCTGCATTGTTTTATTGTTGTCTTAAGTCAAACTTCTCTAACTTTCAACAGATAGCTGCCGTCCTCGAATCATCTTGCCGCAAGTTTTAGCGATACTGCTCAGCTGTGAAAATTTACCCTGGGAGGATCGCTTTGTTGTACTGCAGTGGTGTAATATAGTTTTAGCATGAATTAAACCCTCAATGTTATTTCGGCTCTAACTGTAAACCCCCTTTATAACTCCTACTCATGTATTTGAGCTGCAAAGATTTTTTTTTTTGAAAATATAGCTGCAAAAGATTTTTGCTGCTCCTGGTCAATCAATTGGTGCGGAGGACTTCTCCCTATCATTTCCCTAAAAAAATCAATCTCGAACTTTTATCAACTTTGTAGAAAATGCACCCGCATCTATTGTACCAAATTCTCCGTGAAATATGACTTTATAGTGTGTTTATTTGAACTTGTAGTGTATGTTAATATATTTTTCGGAAACCTTAGTAAAACTTACTTAAGTTGCCTTAGGACAAAGCTAGAATGAATTATAGTTTGAAATGGAGGGAATAGCACATAGCAACATGTATGCACATTCTATTTTCAGCGGCATCAACCTTGATGCAGAAATGGTATCTGTTCATCATTTTGTTCCTCTAAAGTTGGTCGTGAAGCAGTATTTCGTTTGAGTATCTCTATAATTTACAATGCCTATGCAATAATTGTCTCAAGGCCAGTTCAATCTGTTGTTGTATATAGGATTCATTGTATATAGGATTCAGAGAAACATATAGATGGATTAGGAGAAACAGAATGTGGCAGCAGTTCAGAGGTCAAAATGAACTTATCTGAATTCCATTGACCCTCTTCTTCAATTGTATTGGCATTCTTACTCGATCTTGGTTCCTCTTTGTTTTGATATCAGCGCCAAATCACAGATCTGTTGTGGTCTCAATTGTTCCCGTGCTTGGTTCCTAACTGTACGATGATGTTAAGGTTCAATGAAGTTGCATATAAAAAAATGGAAATCAACATATCCTATGAAAAAAAGAATTCATCATCAGTGGTTCAATGAAGTTACATATAAAAAAAATGGAAATCAACATGTCCGAAGAAAAAGAATTCATCATCAGTGAATGGGCCAAAAGACGATCCCTATGAGGCTATGAGGCCTGAACGGTGGCATTGCATTGAGGCGGATTCTCCAATGGGCCAAGCCTGAACATCGCACACTTCAGTATACCTTCATTACTCTGTACATGTGCTCTGCCCTCTTCTCTCATAAATACTTTCCCTCCATCCTAAATTATAAATTAGTTTGACTTTTTTTTGGCCCAAAGTTTGGCCATTCGTCTTTATTCAAAAAATTTAGCATGAAATATAGTCAAATTTAAGTCATTCTTTAAAACTTTTATTAATAAAGAAAACAACAACAAAAAAAAAGTGATATTTTGCACAATTTTTTTGAATAAGGCGAGTGGTGGAAACTTGTTGTAAAAATCAAACTAACTCATAATTTGGGATGGAGGGAGTAGCTGCAAAATGCAGCCGTATTCGGTAAGCATAGCCATTTTCAGTTCTTACTACTGACTGTAACACCTGGTGAGCGATCGTACCGTATCCACTAGTACCTCAGTAATCCCTTTGTCGGCGCAGAGCAGAAACAAACAACTAACTTTTCAGCTAGCTCTAGCTGAGCCAAATGGGGTAAGAAAAGAAACCCATGCACGGAGCGGCACCGGCCACCTAACTCGTGGCCTCCTCTCCGCGCCGCGCCGAGCCAAGCAACGCTGGATTCCAGCTCACGCGCCCGCAGCCGCAGCGCGTAGCGGTTGGTGCGGCGCCGAGACGAGACGTCGTCACGTCACATGGCCGCGACGGGGCAACGCTCTCCCCGCGCGCGACCCGCTTGCGGTTGCCGAGCCGGGGCAACGTCGCGCGTCCTTGGCACCGGCGCCGCGCCGGCCCCGGGGCCCTCTCGGTCGAAGCCGCCACATGGTGTCGTACGTACGTGTACGCCTCCCCTCTGCTGATGTTGTGACGTCTCTCCGTGACTTGTTGCGAGTTGATGATGGGTGGCGAGCAGCCTTGTGGCGTCGACGACAGTCGACAGGCACATTTAACGGACCAGAAACGGATGGGTCCGAGTCGGAGCGGACGATTGGCCACCATCATTGATGTTGTTTCACGAGCTTGGACAAGAGGATCGGTTAGGTTTCCGTGCTGTACTGTCGTTCACTGCGAGCCTCCTCCTTCTGCAGCGTTGCGTTGCTGCCACTGGCGTTCACCGCAACTCCTGGAAGGATTGTTTGAGGTCCCTAGCCTGGCTGACATTCTTTCTGATCAGTAGTCGTAGAATCGACTACGGCGTGTGGCCTGCACACGCATGGACCGACAGAAACCATCGGACTTTTTTTTTTCCCCGTTAATAGGCAAGGTTGAGAAACCAATTCGAGAAGTGGGTAAAAGTAGGCTCTCGGCGGTGAGCGAAGGTGGAAGGGAAGCATAAAAGTCGGCGGACGCTACCGTACCGAAACGGTGAGCTGGGGCCGTTTCTTTCAGTTCCACTTCCATCGGTGGTGACCTCCTTTTTCTCGCCACGGTGGTTTTCCTGCGGCCTTTTCAGGCTTTTCTTTCCGCTAGCTTCAGCTCCTTGCTTCCGCAGATCGCATCGCACTCACACGAAACAGCTTGTCTGCCCGTCTTGCGTCGTATCATGTGACCTCCACTTTGGACAGGGCATTCATGTGATGTTTTTGGTTACATGATGAGTGAACTTTATATTAGCCAGCAAGATGCATCAGAATCAGATTTTATTTCTGCACCCTAAGGTGGAAAAACAAAGTTGATATGACAGCTTCTAGATGATGGATTGTTTATTTATGAAATCTCGGATTGTTGATTGACTAGTACATCAAATGGTGACGGCGACGACGGGCGAGCAGCACGGAATAACATGCATGCGTGTCCTGCGGATCAACTGAACCCGGCCGGTGTGGCCGGTGTCTCTCTGATCATCCGATCCCTGTTTATCATGTGAGGTACTAGCACACTTGGTCGTATAATCAGCAGGATCTCCAAGAATGTCCATATGGTTAGCTAGGAATGCAAGTCTTTTGTAGTATGTCCACACGAGCCACGAGGCGAGGAGAAAAAAAAGGGCGTTCAGTGCCTTGCTTACGTAATCAATGTTGACCTAATGATGTGATCGCCGGTAAGCTAAACTGGTCCCATCAACTTTCGTAGACAATGCATCACGAATATATAGCCCAAAAGATGTTATATAAAATTCAGACACCAACTACATGGTGCAAGTGCAACTTTTTTTTTTTTTCTAAAAACAACACGACTAAATTACAGGCGTGAGTTGAAAATGAGGATGCAAGAATTCTTCTTATGAAATAAGAAAATAAAGGAACACTATAATTCTATTTGTATAAGGTACATTACGCCATACAATCTAAATATAAAATGAGTATGGGGCAATTAATGACTGAAAATGTGAAATAGCTAATGACAGAAGTTGCCGTTAAGAAATAGGAAAGTGGAATTAAATCTAGTCTTAGTTGTACTTCATTCATATCTCTTCTTTTCCAAACAGAAGAAATAGGAGACAATTTAAACTGAGTGGAAATTCCATACCTCTCGCGTGCACGGCCATCTTCAACCTCTCGCTCGCCAACACCTCCTCCCCTTCTTCCTCTCGCTAGCGGCCATGCTACTCCTTGGCCTCGCCCACGTAGCCGCCCCCAAACCTCATCAAGCGGAGCTCCGGCCAAGCCCTAGTGCGCTCATGGCAGCCGCCTTGCCTCCTCACCCCTCGCCGGGCTCCTCCTCCGCCGGGTCCGTCGCCCCTCCACCACCGGCCATATAGCCTCTAAAGTGTCGGCCGACCTTCCACTCCCAACCCCTTTTTCCTTCTAAGGTCGCCGAGAGTTTGGGAAGAAGGGAAGGGCTTGCCAAAACCCTAACACGAGAGGATAAGGTGGTGGAGGAGAAGGCCTACCTTAGCGGGTCATCCATAGGCGACGCGTTTGGGGTGAGGAGCTTAGCGCGGGCACGACGAGAATGTCATTTAGGAGAAGCTCATTGGTCGTCGGTCACCGAGGAGAGAAAGAGAGAGATGAGCGGGACGTCGAAAGGGGTTGAACGAGGGAGAGTGTGTGTGTGTGGGGGGAGTGTGCGCGCTGTTGGATTTCTTTACAACCATGCGTAATAATAAAGAAGTCATTACCACTGTAGCGTTTTAATCAAACAAACGAGTGCCCACCCACACTCATGTTTAGTAAGTTGGGAACAAAATCTGACCGCAAATTTTAAGAAGGCTAAAGAATAAAAGATATTACCATGACCATGACCAGGGAGAAACAAAAGAACTGATTGCTATGTTCCATAAATTCGTAAGATAAGCTGAAACCGAATTACTTAGCAAGATGCAAGAAGTCGACTTAAAGAATATTTCATTTGTTACTTGTTGGAGGGCCTCCGTTTATTTAACCCTCGGCTTCGCTTTAATGACCCAAATGGCAACCCACACAAAGTAGTCAAGGGCCTACATGAATGTAACACCCCGGTGTTAGTTACCGCTAAGCAATAGATTGGACAAAAATAAGTTTATTTTATGCTTGGTTACGTTGTCGGTCGACGAGACGCGAAAAGAAGCAAAATCCGAGAGTTACCCCCTTGTCGGAAACCCTAAACCCTAACCCTTCTTTACCCCCTTTTCTATATTTCAAAATCTATGCAAATTTGACAAAACTTCCAAAAGCTACTTTGTAGATCTTGTTTTGATGTACAAAAGATATGTACAAAGTTTTTGAAGTTTTTGAATAAATTTTAAAGTAATTTTGAATTCAAATTTGTCCCTTTTTGACCTCATTTCAAAAAAAGTCATATTTAGAGGCCGAATTTGAAAATCTTCCAACTGTGAAAATTGTAGATCTTGAAATTTTTAGGCCAAGTTGCTTTTTGGAGTTTTTTCGAGTTCAGTTCAAAATTTGGGTGAATTTTGCATAAAACAAAAGTTAGGGTTTGGGGGCTACGGTAACCGCCACAGGTACCCTCTCGCTCACACGCCCATGCCGGGCTGCCGGCCGGCGTCCGCCGTGGCGTTCTCATTGTTCCCGCGAGCGCCGCGATCTGGAACAGCTTGGGCCGAGGCTCGCGAAGTTACCGACCACCTCATCGCTCTCCCTTTTCCGTTAAAATCGACCGCGACCACCATTCTCTTCTTCCTTCTTCTTCCTTCGGCCGCCGCCGGCCACCTCGCTTCTGCCGCCTTTGCGCCTGGCTGCCGAGCTCCCTTCACTCAATTTGATCGCATCATCGCCTCCGTAACGACCTTACGCGCCGTCGTTTGCAACCCCGCGTCGTTTGAGTCCGGTCCGAATCGGTCGGCACCACCCCCTTCTTCCTCGCGGCCCGGCAAACCCGCCGCCGTGATTCAACCTCCGTCGACCGCCGTCACGGTGAGCCTCTTAAGGCGCCATCTTGTGTGTTGAGCTCATATTCAAGCCGTGATCATGGTCGGTGACTCGCTTTGCCGGGAAGAAGTCCGGACGCGTCAACGCTGGCGGCGTTATCACGGGCGAGTCGCCGCCGCCGCCACCGCCGCCGGACCACCTCCGCCCGTCTCGACGAAACCAACACACGCGATCGCGGTCGTGGTGCCGCTAGTCATGATGGTGCCTTCCGTTTTCCATTTCCCGCCGCCGCAGCTCGCCGGAACGCCGGTCGCCGGGCGAGCGCCTGCGGCTAACCGCCACGCCGCCGCGCTGGGCCGTAGCCGCGCCCGCCTGAGGCCGAGTTAGCTCGATTAAGTGAGGAGACCGGGTCGCTGAGTGTGCTAAACTCGTTGCCGTGTTCGCCGCCGCCGAATCGCCCGACGAAGCGCCCCCCGCCGCCCGGCGCGCCACGCCCGCCATGGCCGCCCGGCGGGTGCCCGTGCCCTAGGTATCGTGGTTTAGTGCCATCGCGTCTGGCGCTCGGTCGAGGGTCACGTAGGGGTCAAGTCGCACCGCCGGGACCTCACCGCCGCTGAAACGGGTGGCCGCAACGCCGTGAGGCGACGGTCCGCGCGGGCCGACTTTCTGGTCCCTTTGTCGCGGACGTGGGACCGGGCCGGCCTGTTGCATCTTGGGCGAGTTGGGCTAGAATCGGCCCGTGGTGGCGTTTTCTTTTAAAAATTGTTTTACGATTTTTTCTTTATGTTATGAATAGTGTTGTTTCTTCCAAAATTCATAGAAATTCGAAAATAGATTCAAAAATTCTGAAAACTTTTGTAGAGCCTTTCTATGAGTATATGTATCCATGAAAAATGTGAAACTTGAGTTTTGAATAGTTTTTGCATGATTTAAAAATACCATCTTTAATTGAAAATGCATCTTCCATGATTTTTAGAAAATAAAATATATTTCCAAAATTCATGAAAATTTATTTGATGCTGTTTTATGCTATGACCTTCTTGTATAAAAAAGTTTGGAGTTATTTTGAAATGTTTAAATTATTTCCTTTATTAGACTTTATTTTATTTATTAGAGAAAGTGAGTGTTAGAGTTAATGACTTAGGTTTGATGGGTGATTTGGGATTGTCTTGTGAAACTTGGATCATACCACAATTAAATGGTCCTTGAGAACTCCTTAGGCAATGGTGATGATATCTTGTAGAGTAGTTCAACAAGTTGGTTTTGTTGGGTTGCAACTTTATCGTGAAGGAAAGTTGTACTCAAGTTGTTTATTATTTCATGCATCCATCAAGCATCATGTTTATCATTCCATCATGTTAAGCAATGCATCATTATTATGTGTAGTGAGCGAGAGTGATGTGGTTTACGATGATCAAGCTTTGGAGAAGGTGCATCCACCCGATGTCTTTGGTGTCAAAGGTGGCGTGGGTGGTCCAACCGGAATCTAACTTTTTCTGCAACACGGGGCAAGCCCCTGATACATTTAAACCCATCCTTGTATTTTACAAAGTTTTTAAACTTATGTTTATGATATGTTGCATTAAGTAATTAGGAGTTGAGAGATAACCTAATTCTTTGCATTACCATCCTTGTTTATTGCAATATCATCCTTGTTAACTTTGTTTAATGTCAAAAAATGCTTAGTATTGCTTAGCCCTCGCTTGTTTAGTTAAGCTTTTTCATTAAAATGTTTTATTTGTGAATATGGTTCTCTTTTGGAAGAATAATGAGGTGTAGTGTTTAATTTGAGACCGGACGGGGACACGGGTTGTGTCTTTGGTGGTTAGGCCGGCCGACGGGGGTTGCCTGGTCGCGTGCTTGTTCCGCTCAGGTTTCGATTAAGGACCTTTCGTTGATTGGCCCTTGGATCAAGAATTTGTTATACTGGGCCACATATACGAGTAAGCCCAAGATCTCGGAGGTGAGCCAAATCGGGAACGTATAACCGCGCACGAGAGTGGAGAGATGGCGGGAGTACATGTTACCCTCGTGGGTTAAAGTTCGGGATTGGAGGTGTACGGTACTCTCGGTGGCGTGGGGCGCGGTCCCGTTTTTGGACGGTCCGAGTGAGGGTTGATATATGCAAGCTTAAGTTCTACATATGTCGTGTGGTGAGGTATCCCCAACAGTTGGGTTGTAAGCGGTTCGAATCGGCGTTTGCTCCACGAGAAAAGGAGACTTGATCCTCGCGACCGTCTTCGTAGTAAATGATGGAATCTGGTTTTGAGGAAAGAAAGTTGTCTTATAAAAGAAATGTTTGCTCTAGAGTAGGATAACCTAGAGTATATGAGCTACCAATTTGAAATTAAAACCTTGAAAGTAAGGATTCACTTTTAGTAAGCTTTTCTGCAAAAGAATTCTTGATTCTTGCTAAGCCTTACCTTGATTCCCCTAAACCTGCATTCCTAAGTCTTCTCCTGTTTCTTTGTCGGTTAAGTCTTGTTGAGTACTCCCGTACTTTCGGGGTTTGTTAACCCTTGTTGCGGTGTTGACTCGTCTTTGTTAACCAAGGTTATGTCGGTGGGCCCGACATGATCCGTTGTCTTCTAGTCTACTCGGCTTCCGCAAATTAATTAAGTTAAGTTTACTCAAATGTAACTTACTCACATTTTGTAAAATTAATGCTATTATTCTTCCGCACTCGATCTATATTTTTGTAACAAATGTTGTAATGTTGTAGCTACTCCTTTGTTGATCCCGGTATGAGTTATCAACGGGGCTTCTTAAGTTATCGGGTGTATCTGCACACCGTATCGAGAGGTCTTTGGGACAATGACAAAGTGCGAGTGGGCCCTGTAATTAGGAGGTTACATTACAATGAAATTCGCTCATAACTTTTTTTTTACTAGAAAAATCGCTCAAGACATGATACTCCGTTATGACGTCAAGCTGAAACGCTACGCTACGCAAGCACTCCCCACTACGACTTCATATATCTTTTCCACTTCCGTGTCAATATCATGGCACTTTATGAGCGAGGAGTTCGACGCTAGAAATGATATGATGCGTGGTGTCCAATTTGAAAAAGAGATGCACCATCGATTGTTCGAACAATCTGACTTTGAAATTCTTCAAAAAGTTTCTAATTAGCTTTTAGCTACCAAACTCCAAACAAATGGGATAAAAATAAAATTAGAACTCTCTTTGACCGACCAACATTTGTAGTTATTGTGTATGCACTTTTCCTATTACACGATCGCTGAAATCGTGGACCTGTTCAGGCGACACCCTTTTCCTCCCCACGGTGCGCCGCCCGACGCCCCGACGCGACCTTCGGTGGCGGCAATGGTGGCGCCGGCGAGCATCTCCTTCTCCTCCTCCCTCTCCACTCCCTCCGTGAGTTGTCCTTCCTATATAGAAAGATCTGTGAGTTGTCCTTCACTGTGGGGGGAGAGGGTGGCCCTCGCGGGCGCTAGAGTTTGCCGGAGCTCCGACGAGCTAGGGCCGGGGCCCTAGCGGAAACAGAGGGCGGCGAGAGGAAGAAAAATGAGCGATGGCGAGAGAGGAGGAAGATGGACAGTGTCGAGCTAATCTGGAGCGTTCGTTTCAGATTGTGTGGCTGGTCTGAAATCACACCTTTTTTTTCAGGCCCTGAAATATAGCAACTCCCTTATTTATGTGAGCAAGCCCATCCAAAACTGCTTAGAGAATGTTACTATGTTAGCAGTTGAGGAGACTTCAAGTCATTCCCCCTCTAATATTTATGTGCAGATGTTACAAATTCTCAGACAAGTGTAATGTCACTCGAGCTCCGAAACATTTCGAATGGGGGCAAAGCTTCGCTCCATTCCTGTACTAGTATCTGTTATGCGATGGAATTTTGACTTTAAACGAAAGAAACACGTAAAGAAAGTCCAAGCGAGTTCGTGGCACGAAGATCCTCGAAGGTTAGTGAGTGGAAGATTAAAGTCAGCCTTGAACGCAGAGTAAACTGCTACTACACCGGGGACGGTAATGGCCCCAGACAGAGGACGCGCACCCTCGAAAACCAATGGATTGATCCGCGGCAGGGCGCATGTGCGTCCGCATCTTTCTTTAATCCGTGCAGCTAAACCGTGAGCTGTTCCTGCGCGCAATAATCATCTGGGCCAGCCTTTCACATCCCCTTCCCATCTCCACTGGGGAAGGGACCTGCCCCACCGCCGGTGCCGGTCGCCCGGCCTTTTCCTCCCTCTTTTCGCTGTTGGGCAGCTCAGCCTCGGCGGACAACCGCGGCCTTGGGAGAGACAGCCAGCGTTGTCATGCGGCGTGCACGCAGCAGCAGAGCGTCTGTCTCTCTACCTGTGCTCGGCTAATTCTAGCCAGCTCTCTTTGATGCTCGCTCTACGGCCAGGGCCCTACGGGACAAGCGACATGTTTGGTGCCGTATGTGGTGTATTGGGGTTGGATTTGGACCTGATCCCGATTGGTTCTAGTGTGCACTCCCACGCAACGGCTTCCCGCGGCTGGCTGGATCCGGATTCCGGACGGACGCAGCGCAGGTGCAGGTGTCCCTCCCTGTTCATGCCATTGCCATGCTTGGTAGTATATGCTACTGTGTCGTACTAGTAACCGCGGCAAATTGGGATGCCCGGGCCGGGTCGACTGTGCGTCTGTGACTGTGAGAGGACCCTCGTTTTCTATACCAATACCATGCAAGTTGAAGGCCGTCGTCACGATTAGCACTGGCAATTCGTTGATTGCCTTGCCTTGCCGCCATGTGCGCGCTCTCACCCAGCTCCAGCTCCGGGTGAACAGCTGCATCACGGAACCACCAACCGGAGCACACTGCCACATGGCCATGGTGACACACATACATATACTCCTATATATACACACACGCGCGCGCACAGACGCTTCCGAGGACAGTAGCAGTAGGCCGGCCGTAGCAGCAGCATACTCCTACGCGAACGGGAGTCGAATCGATCGATTAACGGGCGGCAGTCACCGTGTCCCGCGGCCTGCCAAACTGTCCCGCGGCCCCGCCTGCGCCTGGCCAGTGGCCATCCATCCATCCCTTGGCTTCCACGCACCAATCTTGTCCCGGCGCCTGCCAAATCCAGGAAGGCCACGGCCCCGAGACAGGAGGAACAGGGAGAGAGCAGGCAGCTGAGCACTAGCAGCAGCCGCTGACGGCAATGGCGGCTTGTCCGGGAACGCGCTCCGTGCGCCTGCTGCTGCTCTCCCCCTGCTCGGCTTCTGCGTCGCGCTGAGCCACCAGGAGTCCACGGACTCGTGCGCCACGGCCAAGGTCGCCGTCGCCAGCCTCGTGCCCTTCGACTCCACGTCCTTCCGATGCACCGCCGCCTGGAAGCAGCAGGACTTCGTCCTCAGGGTATGCCTGCCTGCTCTCCATTTGCTGGTTCTTGTTTTGTGTTCCCCCCCCTCTTCCTTTTTCATACATACACATACAGTACATCCATGTCGTCGTCGCTGGGAGCTCTCGGATTCGTTCTAGGCTAGTAGATCCCATTGCCATTGCACTCCTTCCGAGCTCGGTCCTCGAGTCGATCTGAAAAGGGCCGGGAGCTTAGCGAATTGCGGAGCTCAGCGCGTCACGCGCATTCCATCACATCACATCACCATCGCCATCGGGCACGGTGAGCTAGTAACACTCCGATCTGACCCGAATTACGCCTCGTCCGTGCGTGCCGCCAGTACAAGAACACGGGGCCGAGCGAATGGAGCTTCATCCTCTCGGCGCCGGACAAGGGCTCGTACGTGGCGGTGGGGTTCTCCGGCAAGGGCGCCATGGTCGGCAGCAGCGCCGTCGTCGGGTGGGCGTCCAACGGCAAGGGCACCGTGAAGCAGTACTACCTCGGCGGCAAGAGCCCCGACGAGTGCACCCCGAACAAGGGGCTCCTCAAGCTCGTCAAGAACAGGTCCGTCGTCGTCTCGCGCTCCGGCCGCCTCTACCTCGCCTTCCAGCTCAGCACCGACTACCCGCAGCCGTACCTCATCTTCGCCGTCGGGCCGGACGGCAACCTGCCGCAGCAGTCCAACTCCCTGCGGCTGCCGATGCATCAGAGCATGACCTCCCGCTCCTTCAACTACACCTCCGGTACGCATGTCCTCCGAATTCACTCGCGCAGTTGTCTTTGCAATTCTCCCTCTGATTGTTCTCGCCTGTGCTCGCTCGCTTGCTCATTCATCAGGGGTGGCTTACAACACGGCCGGCTCCGGCGACCAGGCGGCGTTCACGACGGAGAGGAAGCACGGGCTGCTGAGCATGATGGGGTGGGGCGTGCTGATGCCCATCGGCATGATCACGGCGCGCTACTTCCGGCAGCTGGACCCGTGCTGGTTCTACACCCACATGGCCATCCAGGTGTCCGGCTACGCCGTCGGCATCGCGGGCGTCGTCCTCGGCTTCCGCATCAACGCGGACGGGCTCAAGAACGTGGACCTGCACAAGGCGCTCGGCATCGCCATCTTGGCCATGGCGTCTCTTCAGGTAAAACAAAATTCTTCTCAGTTACAGTACCACTCCTAGATAAGATTAACAGCCTCTATAATTAACATTAACACGGGGAAATTTTTTAATATAATCATAATGATTTGTACTGGTATCCACTTTCGGTTTGTTGGGCACATGCGTACGGTGTGGATTGGAATCTGCCACAATGGCCAGGCTGGATAAAACAGCATTGTCTTGTTTTTACGGGATTTGTTTGTAGTAGTTGACCGTGATTAAGTACTACTACAGCATAGGAGTAGCGACTGAACATTTTCAGTCACATGCCCCATGAAAACTGAAAAGCATATGCAATCAGAATGGAATAGAGGCTTCCATTTTTGTTGACAGCAGAGCAGAGGCTAGGCGGACA
This sequence comes from Hyparrhenia diplandra, assembly GCA_015847255.1. Classification (NCBI taxonomy): domain Eukaryota; kingdom Viridiplantae; phylum Streptophyta; class Magnoliopsida; order Poales; family Poaceae; genus Hyparrhenia; species Hyparrhenia diplandra. The sequence goes on along the minus strand of JADLZK010000224.1, from coordinate 17,786 downwards.
ATGCGCACCGTAGCCTTGCATGTTCTTGAGCTGGCATGGCATGGCAGGTGATGGGTTCAGAGAAAGTGGCTGGAGTAGCTAGCTCTCCGCGCTGCATTCTCAATTGTTTATGCTTGGAATCTTCGACCGCCGACGAAATATGTTTGGCTCAGCTCGACAACTCCAGTGTGTGAAAGTTGTCGATCGATCACTGAAGTTGACCTTGACCATAGGGAAACTGCAGATCATGCCGTTTTTATTTTAACTATCTCGAGTCCCTTAAGGAATGGTCGGTCCACCATCATACTCAACTAGTCCATTTTCAGATGAACGAACTAGAGCAAAAATGAGTACGTATTGGGTGTTATATTGTTGCCTTTCATGTTTGTATGCTTGGATGATCCACCTGCAGGTGCTGGCGATCCTGGCGCGGCCGGACAAGACCTCCAAGGTGCGGCGGTTCTGGAACTGGTACCACCACAACATCGGCCGCGCGGCGATCCTGCTGGCCATCGGCAACATCTTCCTGGGCCTGTCCATCGCGCAGGAGACCAACGCCTACATCGTCTCCTACGGCGTGTTCGTCGCCGTTTGGGTGGTCGCCGTCGCCGCCTTCGAGATGAAGCGGTGCTACGCCGACGACGACTGAGCGTGCGTGCATACGTGGGACAGTCAGTTTGTTATGAACAGCGCAGCTGGCCATTGATAGGACGACCAAGTTGATGACGTAAATTAAGCAAGCGTTCATTCACGATCGACCAGAGTGACGTGACACACAGACACACACACACCACCATTCTTGTTTCCGTAGCTCACAGCTGGTATTTGTGTTTTTGGGGCCGGGTATAGGATGTGAAGAAGGAAGGGGCCGGACGGACGGCTGCTGTGTTTAGCCTAGCTGGATGCTCTGATTCATATATTTTGTACATTGTTACATGGTAATGTTGTGTTGTACCTCTTTTGGACGATAGCATTTTCTTCACCTTTTTGGATTACTCCGTGCATTGATCAATGATACATATTCGCTGATTCTTGGACACACCTCTGGTATGCATTGACCCTGTTTGGATACTCCAGTTGGACTAGAGCTATAGTGTTTCTAGCTCTAGCTGTAGCCTCCAAACCGACTCTAGTCCCGAGGTGTTTGATCCATGTGCTAATTTTACAATTAATGCACATTTTCACTCATTTATCACATTTACACAACTTTTCAACACGATTTGGTGTGGCTTGTTCTGTGTGGCCTCCTTGAGGTCGAAGGGAGCGTCGAAACCGTCTCCGTCCATGCCGCAATCGGGCCGGGCGGATGGGGATGTCGACGGCGACGCGGATGTCCCCAACGGCGCCGAAACTCCCCCGGCGGTGGGGATGGGCGGGGACCGGGCGGCGGGGCCGGGCTTGGCCCGGCTTGGCGGCGGCGGCGGCGGAAGGAGCCCACATAGCGTCTTGAACCGGATGGGAAGAGGAACAGGCGGATCCTGTGCGTGTAGAGGGAAGAAAAGTGATTTTGAGGGCTTTGTTGTATTTAAGCCCAAACTAGCTCCCTCCTATTGGGATCCCTTTAAGGCCCGCCGCGGATTGATGTAAAAACTAACCCAAAACCGCTTCTAGCCCGGGGATCCAAATTAACAGGGCCATTGCTGAGATTGGCACGCCTTATCTTTATGCGTCGTGCGTGCTGTGGGTACCGGCACCGACCACAACGGAGCGATTCAAGCCCGTGATTCGCCGCTGCTGGTGGCGACATTCCCGACCGTGTTGCGGCGGCCGAACGTACGCGCAAGCGGAAGCGGCTCCATGTCGTGTCGTCTGTGGCGGGGCAACGAAGCTCGAAGCCCCACGCGGCGCGCGGCGCGCACGCCCGAAACCTCAGCCGACAGCCGCGGGCAGAGTCCACGGACGCGCGGCTGAACGGCCGTGCTCAGCGTCTGAGCGCACGCCGGGTGTGAAAAGTTGCCGACGAGTCACATCGAATCAGCCCGGGCTTATCGAGGCTCATCGCCTTCAGAGTCACGTCGAATCAGCTAATGCTTATCGACGATCATCATCGCCTTCAGATGGTGGTGACTAGGATCCGACGACACCTCACCACGAGTCGCAGACGTTGTCACCACAAACTCAACTATGTCACCAGTCACCACAAACGGTGTGCGCAGTTTAAGCCACAATTCCAACCAGACAGCTAGCACCAACAACATTCTAAGGTGGTCCACTATGATGTTTAGTTGTTTATACGGGTCAAGCGGACAGCAACGTTTTCGTCTATGCCATTTCGCTGATGCTGGGGCATCGCCGCATCGACCTGCCGCTGAGGTTCATCTTGATCATGGATTCTTGGGTAACGGACACGACGTTTTAGATCCTCAAGGTGAACTATTGCAAAAGACCCATTGTCATTCTACTCTTGCACAGATCGGCGAACACCTCCAGCCACAAAGTCATGGCTAGCTATAAGCAACCGGCACGGTAAATGACTCAGCTTGGTCCATCAGGACTAAAGCTTACAACCAAATGGGAGCTACAGGCTGCACAAAGTCTAAGTGCCTCAAAACAATTTCAAGTTTACCTAGACACCACGCTAACTGACGCATGAATCGCTCAGTCAGACAGAGCAACATTATTTCTAAAACTGACATGAATCCAGGCTAGATCTCAGGGTTCACTCTTGACAGCATGGCTGTCTGAGGCGCCTGCATTTTGAGGATGTGATGACATGGCAAATCCTCTCATCTTTAGGTCCACCGTAAATGGATGAGCCTCCTGCAGCAACTGGTGCTGCTGCTGCTGCTTCTGCAAATGCGTCTGCTGTTGCTGATGTTGGGAGTGGATCTGTAGCTGCTGCAGCTGCTGAGCAGCCAGAAGGGACTGTATATGGCTGCGCTGGTAACTTTGTGGATTGCCGCCTCCAAATGAGGACATACCAAAGTTTCCCATTTTTCCAATGTTGGCATTTACCTGTCCTGTTGCAACCTTCAGCTGCTGAATCTCGTCTCTTAGCCTGTCGTTCAGAGCTGCAGGTTGACAAGGACTAGTTACAATACTAGAGATGGAAAGGGCATCTTTGGGTATAAGCTTTTGTGGTAACTTCCCAAAATAGTTAAAAATGATATAAAGTAGATTTTATTATAAATCTCAAATGACAATGAGCTAATGCTAATATTCCTATAAATGAATTTTTAGCATGCTTCACATTTTCCTTAATTTTATACTGATAGACAAACCGACAATTCAGGACAATCTTTTCAATTGCAAAATTCACTAGTTATTCCTTGTTTGCACTTTTTTTTGTGGGATGGGGAGGACGGGGGCCGGGGGGTATCAACAAATATACATCACACAAATGTGGCTTCTAAAACTTCAACTTATTCACTTGGAACGCAAAGAAAATTATATACAAGCCTTACCATCCTGCCGATGAACCTGCTGCTCCATTGTCTGCACACGTATCTTCAGATCACTATTCTCGCTTGTCAAACCAGTGGTATCGCGCTGTACCATACAGATAATCAATTATAAAGTTAGTGTCCTCTATGTTCACAACTCAGTGATATGAGGATGATGAGATGGAGGATGTGATCGGTGACTATGGAACTGGGGGGCAAAAGGAGGGGGGAGAAGGCTGAAAGGTTGAAAAACAGAAGGTTATTAGCCCTTTGCTTCTATTTTTTCATCCATGATACATTTCCTCACTGTTTGTGCATCTCAAGTTTGGAACTCCATCTCTGATCTGAAGTTTGTATGCTAAAATCAGGAATTTTGAGACTACCTTTTGTCTAGAATAGAAAGAAAACAGCTTAACCAAACAACTCAAGTATACCCACAACTCTAGATCCATAGATTTCCAGAGCTAGGAATACCCAGCTAAAAGAAATCCACAAATTTCCAGGACCTAGAACTCTGCCAAACAATGCTGAAGGAAACTATAAATGGGATTTTGTAGATATGATCTGACTTTCCAAACTGAAGATATGATCTGACTTTCCAAACTGAACAATAATGAACTTTCTAAATAAACAATGACTTGGTTTGGACGACAAGCTGGCAACGGCAGGGGGCAGCCTCATGGTAGTGTGGGGGCTGGTGGTGACTGTAGGGCATGTTGCCACCTAAATTACACGGATACGGATACGTGTATCGGTATCGGATAATGGATACGGATACGGATACGCCAATTTTCCAAAAACCCGATACGCGGATACGTCTAATATTAAAAAAATAAAATAAAAAAATGCAGGATAATGTTTGTTGTGTTTGTGGCTGCAGATCCTAAGCTACCACTTGCATTTCCACCACTAGCAGCAGTGCTCAATTGCTAATATTTGGAGAGGCCATCTACTGCATAGAAGCAAAGCAACAAGACCTAATCACTAACTGAAGCTGTGCTGAACTGCTGATTTACTGGGAGGAAAGCCGATTGAGAATGGGGACGGGGATTCTCACCAGAGCAGGGAGTGGCGAGCAGGGACGGCCGGTGACGAGCAGGGACCGCCGGGGGACGAGCAGGGATGGCCGCCTTGGCCGGTCAGCAGCAGGGACTGGCGGACGGCCGCCCGAGCAGGGACGGGATGGCGAGTGACGAGCAGGGACCAGGGACGGCCGTATCCGGACGGAGGCTTGTCGCCGGGCGAAGCGGAGGCTCGCCGCCCCGGTGGCGGCGGCGGCGGCCGGGCGAGCTGGAGTTGCCCGCGCATGGAGCAGCGTTGCGGCGCGCGATCCCGTCCGTCGGCGGCGCTGCGAGGGAAAGAGGCAAGGGCTAGGGGCGACAGTTCACAATATTGGTCTGTTGTTGGGCTGATGTTGGGCTGGGCCGTATCCACACACAGAGATACGTGTATCCCACGCCGATACGTATCAGAATTCGCGTATCCGCTTTTTAAAAAATAAAAAAACCCGATACTCCGTGGACATGTATCGGGCGGCGTATCGGGCGGCGTATCCGTGTCGGACGCCGTATCCGATACGCGATACGTGGGTTCCCCAGCGTATCCGTGTTTTGTAGGTTGCCACCCTCTTGGCTGCTGGCTGGCCGTGGGACTGTTAATAAATGCTCAAAAGATCTAATGTAGAATGTAGAACTGTTAATAAATGCTCAAAAGATTGCAAAAGTAATCCATGTATCGAACTGTATATATCAAAATCCTTGTTGACTGTTCATGAGTCAAAGCAACTGACTCTGAATAGCAACCAAATTGCAGATTATAATGTAGACATTTATCTAACACGTCTCCGTATTAAAAAAATGGGAAAAGGTATGTACAACTGTACAAGTGAAGTACCTGCAACATGGCCAGCTGAGCTGATAGTGTAGTTGCTTCTGACTGGAGAGTCTGCACTTTCCTTTCAAGTTCTGCAATGTAGCGCATCTTTCTTTCTTTTGACCTAGCAGCAGACTGTCGGTTTGCCAAAATCCTAAAATGTGCCATGAAAGTAATTATTGGTCAGTGGAGCAAGTGATCTAATTACCATAACCAAAATACACATCTAGACTGCTGAGATGTGTTATCATTCAACCGCTCATACAGTAAAAAACCCTCCAAAATTCACATGATTTGAATATACTAAGTTACTGTACATTGAGCATAAGTTTGTAACAAATTACAGCTCACAAAATGCTATTGCCCCCACTCCAAATATAAGTGTTATATATTTATGACAGTATGCTCCATGATAACAAGAAGTCTGAACTTAGAACAAATCTACATGGGCATACGATTGGGATCAAGATTACTAAAGTACAGTGACACATTACATGATCATTCCCATATATTTTAGAATATACACTCCAGTGCCTTCCCACAAGATAGGATATTCTAAAATATAGTGGTATAAAAGATATCCACTCAACTCCTACACTCCCGGTGCCTTCCCACAAGACTGTCGATGGAGCATCAGCCCCAGCACAGCTATTACCTACTGACAATGACGTGACATGGTATGGTACTCGGGTATAGTTGTATAAATATACTCGATTAGAGGACCAATTACACGGGCTAATTCATTGATAGGACTGGAAATTGAAGTTATATTCTCATCATGTCAACAGCACAGAGGAGTAGAGGACTACTATAATTTTTTACCAATCAAGATCAGTGATGTTATACTTTTGTCTAATTTGATTTGAAGTACCACAACATAATGGACCTATCAGTGGGTCAATGATAAATCAACATTGCCTTTTATCTATGATATCGACAGTCCCTAGTGCTATATATTCTGCTGGATCACAAATTCACAATGAGGGCAAAAGTTCTAGTCCAGATTCCACAGCTTTCTTCCCTTTCACACTCAATTCTGTGACCCTTTTGCAGGAGGCTGCGCTCTTTAAAATTAGCAGTAACAGTACCCACGGGTGATCAGTCCTTGTCAAACGCCGCCACAATCAATATCATATTCGCCCGATTGCTATTACCAACCGGAAATACTACAAAGGTGACAGACGGCATATATGAATAAAAACAAGGGGGGTCACCTCCACAGGGCACAGGATGCAGTTAGAGTCTCACCTCTTGGCGCGCTTGGGGTCAACGAGCGCGAGCTCGGCGAGCTTGGCGTCGGAGATGGCCTTCTTGGCGTCGGCGCCCGCCCTCCCAGGCGTCCCCGCGGCGGCGGATCCAAGCAGGGACGTGGAGCCGTCCATCGACATGCTGTGCTGGTGCCGTGGCCGCGGCGGCGGCGGCGTCGCCGCCGGATGCGGGTGCGCCGAGGTCTCCGTCGGCCCGTGGAGCGTGCCGCCGTTCTCGAGGAACATCTCGAACATCCGGCTGCCGCCAGCGCCGCCGCCCCTTTCCTCGTCCTCGTCCTCGTCCTCCTCGTCCTCGTCGCCGGCCACGCCGCAGGTTTCCCCGACGACGCCGAGGTCGGCGTCGAAGGTGAGGTCGTCGGGGAGCGCGGCGCCCCCGAGGAGGATCTCCGACTGCGCGCGGCGGTGCCCCGCCCCGCGCCGCGGCGGCGAGTCCGGCAGCATCGCGGCGACGTCCCCGACGACGCCGCAGAGGCGGAGGCCGAGGCCGAGCAGGAGGCGGCCGGGTCCGCGGGCGGGGTCGGGTCCATGGAGATCTGGGGAATGCGGGTGGGGGTGCGCGGGGGCGGGGGCGGCGTGGGGGGCAGACGCAGACAGACAAGGGAGCAGGAGCCAGGAGGGAGTCGGAGCAAGGAAGGACGGACTAGGAGGAGGAAGACATGCTCGCGTTGAGCTTTGACCGACGCATTGACTCCACGGAGAAAAAGAAAACTCAGAGGAAAAACGGGGATAAGTGGTGTGGCCGTCGCGGCTTCTGCATTGGGCCTGCGGATCTGCTGCCGATCTGGCCGAGATGCGCGCCGAGCTGGGGCCAGCGGGCTCGACCGGCCGCTGATACGAAACCAGGAGAACTGTGGGCTTGGAGACTCAGACTTCCAAAGATTCGCGGTGGCAGCAGCAGGGAAGGCACGCACTGCTCCCTCCGTCCTAATAAATGGACCTGTTATTTTTGAGGTGTCCAAAAGTTTGGCTCGATTCAAATAAAAACGTGTATGTTCAAATAAATTTTTGAGGTGTCCAATAAATAAAAACGTCCTAAATTTATTGAAGACTAGATTCAAATATCTATCTAATGATATCTCTCTTGCAAAATCCACGCATATCAATAGGGCTGTTTAGGCAGATCCGCAAATAGTTAAATTTATTTACTATCTGGGGATGTGACGTGTAGCAAGAAAAAAAAGTAGGAGAATGAGAAGTCACTAGCTACACGCAAATAGATAGACTATTTCACGTGAGCCCCAAAGAACACGCGAGATGAAAGATGAGAGACCAATAATATAAAATAGTCTTTCTTTGTTATCTCTCACCTCCACATCACCGATTACATAATTAGACTATCTATTACCATTGCGAACGCCCTTATGTCCAGGCTCCAGAGAGTTAATGCAATAAGAACAACCTGCATCCGTGGGCGCCCAAACGCTATCTGCATAACAATTCCAGCTAAAGACTACTCCGATTTCATAACATTACGCAAACTGCTATAGATTACAAAACAGAGTCAAGACCTGATGTAGAAGCAGCCCTGGGTAACTCGTACACGTTCCAACCGCCTCACTTGGGAAAAGCTTGGAACATAAGCATCCAGACGAAACATACAGTAGAGGAGGCAAGAGGATGGAGCTACACACGAACAAACAGTACCAGGGCTGCCCCTTTTTTCTTATTTCAGTTGCCTATCTAAAGATCTCTGTCATTTTGCTATCACTACTGCATAGGTACAGTTGGTCTGGGGAGCAACGAGTTGACGAGATCCTCGTTTATCTTTACAGGTAGCGGGGGCATCTGCTTCATGATATCTGGAGCATCGTTTATCCTGCAAACATTTAGATGGGATCAGAATCTACATATCACAATTGTTCAGTTATGGACAGAATAAAGTATTTTGTGTAGAGAAAAGAAGTTCTAGTGATGTATTTGGTAAGGGTGCGCATTTGTGTTTCTGGGCCTTTCAAGCGCAGTGAACTTCTTGTAAGATTTCAGAAGTCATGACATATAGCTAAAAGCCTAAAGGAACATATCATGGTAGCAAGTAGAAGAAAGCAGGACTCCTATGTATTCGAGGGAGACAGGAAAACTAGTACTCCTAAAAAGGACTAGCAGATTGGATTCTACATAGAACATCCTACTGCTGTCAAGAGTCGAAGACCAGATTATGGATAGCAAGAATGGAAAACTTAAAAGTGTAGAAAGTACTTCTCATTTCATTATCAGATTACTTTCCAATTCCTCACAATGCCTTGGAACCAGACAAGACCTTATGTGTTATAAAAATGTATGTTTCTAATAACAAATGGAACTGAACATGCCAGATGAATATATCACTTTAGAAGATTTTGAGATAAACACAATAGCAATTCAAAACATACTCTTTCAAGACCCTGAGTATATTATCTCGAGTTTGGCACAACAGAGAGATGTTGTCCTGTATCTGCGGGAAGAAATTGACCACTCATAAATAAAATAACAAGACAAAACATAGAGCTTGTTGATTAGAAAGTCAACAAGAAAATACAGGCAATTCGCACCCACACACCACCCTAGAAATAAAAGGATACCTGCATGTTGCTAAGATTTGTCGAAATTTGACTCAAAACCTGGGCATTAGTTTCAAGGATTTCACCGGTTGGGCCTCCAATGGCTGCAGAAGACGACAAAAAAAACGTGAGTCGCAAAAAAAAAAAAAATGACAAAAAACGTGAATAACTAATAAATCAGTATCTTGTGCATTGCCCGTGATTCAAGCGGCTCAAGCAAATTTAAAAATGCATAATAGAAAAAAAACTGCTCAAATATGCCAAGCAATTAATGATTGTCATCTAGTTTGCACTGTCCATATATCCAAAAAAAAAAAGAGTATGATGTGCTACCCTGGGGACCAGTCTATATTCCTAGCGCCTATCAAGAATATAAAATTATCCTATGAGGATTTTAATAATAGAATTATAATTTAAATTGATTTGTGTATGATGTGAGAGAAACTTATATGAAAAAATCAGAATAGCAAATGATGATTTAAGCGAATTGTCAATCTCTACCACACCATTAGTTTAGAGTGATAGAAGTAGAACTATCCAAAATGAAACAGAATGTTAAATCATGCAAACACCAATTCTTACACTGACATACGAATAATGGAGTGAATATTAATCTAATTTTACCTTTGGATGAGATTTCATCATCCTCCATTGGAAGAACTGGAAGAGGGTATGGAGGAACATTAGGCCTACCGCCATATGGACAGGTGGTTTTGATGAAGAATCTGAAACTTTCTCCTGCATCAATGGGTAGCTGTCAGTGCATATCTCTTATTTAAGGCAGCAACAATTGATATTCTAGGCTACATTGTAACATTTATTTAAACGGGAGTACAATCAAACCTTTTTGTCCTTGCTTTTCTTAGATGAGTTGTGATCCTCTTTCTTTCTTTTGGCACTCTCCTTTTTTGCAGGTTCAACAAATTCCTTCATTCTGAAACCTAAAGACTAAAGAGGCCAGGCATCATGACACTATGGTGCTAAGTCTTATATTACTTACATTCATCCATCTGCAGCGCAAGGCTACATCCCGACCTGTTTTCTCTGGCAACTTCATCGCAATTTTTGCATAACGAACGACAGGTAAATCAGATGCATACCTGAGAGCAAATGCTAAGAAAGATTAATGGAACCATAAGGTAAAAAATAAAGGAACTCACTGTTAACAGGCCTTCACAATGTTATCCAAACATTACACTTGCAACATCAAAATGCAAGCCTGTACACCTGATGCTACAGTCATTTTGAGCGTTGTCTTGCGTGTAAGATTTGTGTTATATAACTAACAAGAGTTCCCATGCTTTGCGGTATTGCAGAATAAAGCAAAGTGTTAAGAGTGAACAAAGTGCAATCATTATCCACTTGCATCAAAATTCAAACTTGAACAACTAGGATTACATTGCGAGGAGAAGCATTAGCATGAGAAATTGACTAGGAATAAGTTTGCTCCGACTCAATTTAAAAGGGAGGCCATTCGATTGTTGCGATCTACGCCTATGCAGGTACAGTCTCACCGAATTACTAAACCCATAACACAAGCGTTGCTTAATTGCTCAAATTATCAGCCAATTCTATCCAATAGTCAGAATTCAGAAAACGAAAGCAACCGTCTAACTCGAATTGCGGGGCTCCCAAACCCGCAAAACCCAGAAATTCGCGAACTTACTTGACAAGCAGCTCGTCGAGGATGGCCTGCTCCTCCGGCGACCACTCCCGCGCCAGGCCAGGGTCGTGCCGAAGCGCCGCCGCCGTGCCGCGCCGTTGCTAGGGTTAGCTCCGCCTCCCCCCCCTCCTCCTCCTCCGCCTCCCTCCTCCGCCTGAGTGGGACCCGTTCTGCGCGGCGGTGCTCGCCGGCGGCGGGTGGCCGTTGGCGCCCATGGCCCCCACAATTGGCGCGAGAATGTTTGGCGGCTCGCTTCGAGAAGCTGCTGCTCCGGCCCGAGTAGGTGGTGGGGAATAGGAGCCGCTCTCCTCTTCGTCGTGCGGCGAGTGGATGAGGAATAAAAAGGGGTTTCCCTGTCTTTTTCGGGGTTCGTTTTGATCGAAATGGGGATAATTTCTAGCTCTGCAGCTTGTTTGTTCGCAAGGTACGCACGATGTCTACCGTTTTTCTCCTTTAGTTTTCCCTATTATTTGATTCTTCTTATATACTTAAATACTCTGGATTTTTATATCTTACTTAAAAATACAGTACTCCTTACCTGTGCATAGTACAAGAAAACTTCCAATTTATTGTATGGTTTCCCTTACCTAGACCACCACCCAAATACCCTGTATTTCAGTTTTTTCGTTTGTCTTTTCGATTTCGGTTCGATCTTTGCTTTAGGCATACATTTTTTTTTTTTGCTTGAAATTGCCTTGAAGTTCCTCGAAATAACCTCTGTAAAATTCCCATATGTCCAACAGAGTCAGGGAGTTCCAGTAACACCTCCATCAGAACTTAAGTTACTCTAAAGTTACTCTAGGTATGAGGTCCTTCTCGCTGCAACCCAACTTAAAACGCTAGTTCAATCTATACAAGAAAAGAAAGAGTAACAGTAATGAAATCTAGTTCCAACAGTCAAAATAATAAACATCAAAATACATACATAGTACGGTCTGTCTAACACAACCACCTCCATCAGAACGGCCCAGCCTCGATCGGCACCTTCAGTTCATCCCTCCGATCAGTTTTGGCTTCTCGGTTGGTGTGCAGCCACAACTGCTGCTGCTTCAGCTGGCCTATCTCACACGTTACTGTAGAGCTATTGTACTAGCTGAACGCCAACGCCGCTCTGGCTGAAACGCCACAAAAACAAGCTGTTTACTTCTCGGACGGCCGCTCCAGTCCGCTCAGCTCGTCCGGGCCCGTTAACTTCTTGGACGGACCCTCCTGTCCACGGCTCCCCTCTTCTCAACTTCTTGGCTGGCCGCCCCAGTCCACAGCTCAGCTCGTCCTGCCCCCAACTTCTCAGATCATCCCCTTTTCCAGCTTCACATGCCTTTTCAGCCTCCTTGACCAGGAAACCCAACAGTTTATACTTTGCAGTTCTAGCTTCATGGCAATACACCACAGAGTCGTAGGCTCTCCAGCAATTGTTTCCCAAAAGCCTGCCTTTATATCTAGGTCCATCATTCACCAACTTTGATAGCTCATCTGTTGAAAACATCTGAAGAGAACTTGTCACATTAGTTGAATGTTATAAATGCATTATGCATAGCAAGATGCAGAGAACACGTATTATAATTACACCTCTTGAGGATTGCCAACAACAATTTCTTCTCCAGGGAAACATATCAATTTCACAGCTGTTGCAAGTTTCAAAAGGTCCCAACCCTCACAATTAATGTTAGACACATCTTTAATCACATTACCAGCTTTTGCGCAAGGGCCCTTCAACTTTCTTATCAATAAGATCACAATCATACAGGGTGCATGCCGCCGCAATAATAGAATCACTAACCTGCATCCAAAGAGCAGCTTTCATCACTGATGAAGAAATGCCAAAGGAGAAAATTATATGCATATAGTATAAAAAACTTTGCTCCTAAGGAACTAAAGATTGCAAAATGAACAGTCAACACTTGTAAGAGCACTGAACAAAAATATCAAAAGTACATAACAGGGATCAATAAAGCAAGATCCATTGCTGGTAAGACAAATGAGAAGGAAAACAAGAAGCTCACTATCTCTGGTTTGACATCAAATCCATAACGGTTCAGAAGCATTTTCAATCCTAGACTCATCTGGAGGCGGTCCTCCTTAGCCAGCTGTGATTTTTCCTCAGGCACCAAATAATGAATGAGATTCTTTATCCCCCACATCACCTCCATCACACGTTCGTCATACAGGCAGGGTATATTCCCTAAAATGCACCAGCACAAGCTGTACTCAGAAATTTTCAGAGAGATAAAACCAAAGAAGTAAGCTTTACACCAACCAATTGGGCTTCAATGATCGTTTTATACTCAGGCTTTCCAACAGCAAGTTTCTGCCCAGGGAAACACAAAAGCTGGAGCATGTTACTAAGCTTATCGCAAATACCATTTTCATGGTTAATAGCGCTAGACTTGTCCTCAAAAACTTGAAAATCTCTCAGCCAAAACTGATAAAGAAATGATCAAGCATGTTAAAGTTAGAAATAGACAATTAGCTCAAATAATGCCCCTCAAATCATGAGAGGAAGAGAGAAACACCCTTGTTTAAGTCTTTGTTGAATTATTGCAGTTAAATTTAGAATGAAGTTCACATGCTAAGGTCATGCAATGTATTTTTAAAAATATATTATATAGAACTTTCTGTTTTCGTATCAAAAGGTTTTTCCACGCGAGGAATTAATATTTGGATGAGTAAATTCCCCATAGATTTTCAACCTGGACCCATCAGTATTGCTCAAATGTTGTCATTTCATGAGAGTAAGCTGTGACTACATGCTTTACTAGGGTACTAGTAGCAACCATATCAGGAATATTCCTTTCAGTGTGTTTGGTTGGGGGTGATAGATCGAAGGGAATCGGAGTAGGGCGGTAGTTGGATGATACTTGGAAAACTAGTACAAGATGATTAGACCCTTAATATTCATTATAACTTATTTCAGAATCCCTGCTTCCAAAACCATGAACAAACTGAGGAATAGAACCCTCCACTGAATTCTCTCATTTAACTCTCATAACAAAATAAGCAAGCCATAAGGATTATAAGTCTAACTCCCACCCAACTCCCTCTTCCTTATTCCATTTCCTCTTCTTATCAATTGCCAAATGCAGTGTTAGCTGAGTTGTTGGTTAGAAATTGGTACATGACTGCCTAGACTGCGCAAAATCCATTAAATAGATACCCTTCCGCTTACAACTGTAACTTTCAGGAGATTAGATTTCTGTGTATGCACGTACAAGCATCCCACTATATGTTTATGTTTTTTAAATGTGTCATCTTGGAATGACTATAAGCCACACAAGGAAATAACAATCATAAAGAAATACAAAAAGAAAGAAGGAGAATACTAACTTTTGCCCTGAATAGATTACCAAATCGTTGCCAAATATCCTGCACGAGGAAAAATAAGAAAAAATAGATCAAGTATAGAGTGTAGCAAGCACATCAGTAACTCAGGACAACAGAAGGTACCTCTATAGCACCTGGTAGCAGAAGGGTCAGCCCGTTAAGAGAATCGCGAAGCCAGAGGGTGTCTCAAACAAGACACGCATTAGCCCATGATAGCCCGCCCAAACTAGCCACTGCGACCACACAGGAAAAAAGTAAGTAAACAGGCATATTTCTGATGTTAAAGGATAAATCTGAGGAACACCCTGCATCAGCTGCAGACTAACCCTAACCGGTCCTCGAACTACCCCTCAACCCTGTCGATTCTCTTGCGCGCTCGCAGCGCTGCTGGCGCACACGCCCGCCCCCGTTCACTGTTCATCTTCTTCCCCCGCCATCCCCACCCCCACCCACCTCAACCACCACCCATACCGCCGGCGACCTCCCCAGATCACCTCCCGCCCCCGCTGGATGAACCCGCCCTCCCCTGACTTCGCCAGTGCTTGCCCCCCGCCGCCTACCCCGCCCAACCGGATGGGTCGTACCACCGCTCCGCCCACCGCCCGCCCGCTGCCCCCGCCCCTTCTTCCCCAGTAATGGCGCCGCGTGTGCCGCGAATCTCGTCGACTGCAGGGTTTCTTATCCTCACTAACTAATCCAGATCCCTTCCGACACGGATGGTAATGGGGAACATGGCACGGGCTCACCTATTCCGGCGTGTGACGTCGGCGTAGGAGAAGCTCGAGCTCGGCGCCGCCCCATCGAGGACCAGATTTAGAATTAACTTAAATAAATCTATATCTAAGTTTTTTTATAACAATATATTCTCTCCGTTTTGAGTGCAGTTCAATTTCGCTTTTCTAAATTCATTTGATTTACTATGTATCTATAGACAACAGACATTGTGCCAAGATAAAGAAAATCGATGTATCTCGAAAAGCCAAAGTGAACTACAATTTGAACTGGAGAAATATCTAAGTTATACATGTTCTAACAAGTATGAAATTTTTACTATAGTTGAATCATATAATAGAGTCGCAAAAAAAAAATAGTTAAATCAAATAATAATTATTTCACTATAAAAATTTCACCATAATTTAACCATAGAGACTGCATTTATGAATAATTATTTTAATTAATTAAAAAAGATAGATCCCAATCTAAAATAATAAATATACTAAAACATACATACATGTTATATATGCATTATATGGAGCCCAACAAAATTTGATTATCTACTTTATAATTTTTCCGTTACTTACTATGATTTTTAAAGATTCGATCAAAATATATAAAAAGGAAAATGATAAACTTCCTTCAAAACCGAGGAAAATCCACATGCTATACCACAATTCCATGTTGAGTTGCTCGACGAACGGTTCCAAGAACTTAGTTCGCTTTGTCTCTATCACGATGGTCGTTATAGATGCCGCCACGCCGCGGCCGACCCGATGCTCATCATGTCGTCACGGGTCGCCGCGGCCCGACGGGCGTGGCACGAGCTCGTCCCCGGCCTCCGCCCCAAGGGCCTCGTGGATCGCTTTCTCCGTGTCGAGACGGTCCATTAGGTATGGTAATTTCAAGGCCATGGCGGCACTCACCCACTACGCAAAGAAAGGGAACATAACGTAGAGGCCGAGGCGACAAAGATGATGGGCGAGCACCGAATCTTGCGTCGGTGTGCTCATGCAAGGAGGCTGCTCATTCAGGAGGATGCCGTCGTTGAGGGAGGAGGCATGGAGATGTGGAGGGGGCAGCAGTGGGAGGGGCCGAGGAGGTGCCAGCTGTGGGGTGCAGCCATGCGGGTGCGTCCGAACCCCGGGCAAGTGAAAGGTCCCTTGTGGTTTTTGGTAATTGAGTGTCAACCTTAGGTGAACTAATATGTGTGATTGAGATAATACACAGGAGATTAGTTCACACGTGATGATGCAATGAAGGAGCTTATTGCACATGAGACATGACATGGAGTCATGTGACCGAGGTGGTGAAGATCAAGACGAGGCTTGGCTTGATGGACCGGTTGCAAGTGTAAAGGGCAAGTCATCGGACTTGGCGCCGACGGACCGACGCAACGGTGAAGAGCAAGTGAGGTCAAGATCGATGGACCAAGAAGGTCATGTGATGATATGAAATGGATCATATCATTCTTGATCGTGTTGGTGCATGTGTTGCATCGGGCACTTGAAGTTGAAGCGGAATGGAAATGCGCAAGGCAAAGGTATAACCTATAGGGCATTTCATTTCGCCGGTCATGAGGAGCTTAGAGAAGTTTATGACCGGGTTTAGGATAGATGGCCGTATTATCAAGAGGGGCAAACTTGTTTGCATATCGGTCATCTAGTGCCACTTGAGCGATCTAACTTTTATGATGTGTTAGATCGAGTGGCGTGCTATTAGCTAACCCGCCCTTTGAAATGATTGTGAAAATGCTAACACACATGCACATGGTGATGTACACTTGGTGGTGTTGGCACATTTGCAAAGGCGGCGTGATTGCGGGGTTGAGTTGGGTTTGGGAACCGCCATCGTGGTGGTGAAAACATGCTATCCCTCGTGCTCAAGTTTGGTATACTTGATGGGTAGCATGTCGAAGAGGAGGCGCCGGTGAATCGATGAAGTTTTCGCCGGAAAACGGTGACCGGACGCGATCGACCGGAAGCGACCGAGAAAGACCGGACGCTCCGGGGTGCGCCCGTAGAGAGCATGTTTTGAGCTCGAGGGCATGGCGCGATCGACGCGTGATCGGATGCTTCCGGTGCCGACCGGACGCGATGCACCGGACGCGATGCCCGGTTGTCGGGCCAGGGGCCGTGGGCCTTGTCCGCTCGACCGGACGCCGGGAAGGGAGCGACCGGACGCTGACTAGACCCGCTGGTGGTTCCGGCCGGTGCGTCCGGCCAACTCGCTGTAAACCGCGGGTTTGAAGCACCTAACGGCTCTATTTGGCTTGGGGGCTATAAATAGAGGGTGTGTTCGCCATGGTCGGGTGCTTAGCACCTTGGCGACTTTGTGTCCATGCTTGAGAGTGCTTGAGAGCCCTCCCACTCACATATGCTTGATATCGCTCATCCGATTGAGTGAGAGATCGAAAGTTCTAGTGCGCTGCTATGAGAGATCGCATTCGTGGCACTAGGTGATCGTGCAAGCCGGTGTGCTTGTTTCTCTTGGAGGTTGTCACCTCCTAGACGGCTTGGTGGCAAGAGACTTCGTGAAGCACGCAAGGAAGCTTGTGCGGTGCTCCTGAAGAAGAGATTGTGAGAGGTTCGTGCTCACCTCGCTGGGATCGTGGAAGAGCAACTCTAGTGGAGCGTGTCATTGAGCTACCACACTTGTGTGGGTTCACGCGTACCCTCTCGAGGGATTGGCTAGAGAACTCACACTCGTGTGAGTGTCTCGATCGAGCTCCCACCGTGGATTTGGGCACCGGCCATTAAGCTTGAGAATCATCACCGGGTGATTCGCCAAACCGTGGAACCACAAAAGTGTTGGTCGACACAACGAGGAGTAGGGGGAAGTTGGCAAGCTTCCCGAGACCTCGGTAAAAATCACCGTGTCATCTTGTGTCCACACTTCTCGGTGGTTTGCAATCTCTTCATCACAAGCTTTGTTATTACATTCATATATATATTGTGCTTGTGCTTGAGTAGAGTAGTTGTGACTATCTAGCTTGTGTAGCTTGATTAGTTACTTTGCTTAGCTTGTGTAGCTAGGTATTTTAAGCCTT